>PVJN01020696.1:0-34645 GCA_004026805.1 Lasiurus borealis | reverse complement strand
ACACACACACACACACACACACACACACACACACACACCAAGGCCACCGTCCTCAAGTCTCCCACAAGCCTTGTTCCCACCAGCCTCTGAGTTCTGCCCTTCACTTTCTCCTCTATCAGAAAACCCACCCTTCTCTCTATCATAGCCCAATTGCCTCCAGATAGTCATCTAACTGGCCTGACCATATACCCATCAGTGCTCCTATCAACCAATAATCAATGTGTACTATATCTTTGCTTTATTCTAAGCCAGTGATCAGCAAACTGCAACTCTGTTGACTAATGAATTTGCCGACCACTGACCTAGACTCTCGATTTCAATAATTACAGGCTATTGATGTTCCTTGTGATTAAGCCCCTATCATAGTCCGCAAACTCATTAGTCAACAGAGCAGCAAACTGCAGCTTGCAAGCCACATGTGACTTGTGAGCCGCAGTTTGCCGACCACTGTTCTAAGCTATAGTAGGTTGAACAATGGCATAAAGATCAAGGTTTAAAAGAAGGGGAAAAGACATTTACAGGAAATCTGAGAAAAGATTGTGACTGCGTTTCAGGTCAATGGGGCGACAGAGAAGGGGGAGAAAACAGAATGGAAAAGTTAAGACCAGAAAGGACAGGTCATGTTGGGTTGGCAATCGCTGCACTAATGGCCATGGCTCTGCATTCAGTGGGTCCTCACCCTGCCTCTTTGTTCTCAAAAGAGGTGTCGAGGCTGAAAGCCTTTAAGATAAATTCTCTTTGAAGAGCTGCTTGGAATGGGAGCCAAGTAGTTGCTTCTCCTGGAACACAGAGCATTATGGGGTCATTGCCTGGGTGGCTGCCATACCAAGAAATGGATGATGCTCCTTCAGGGTCAGGACTGGAGGAGGCCTTAAAGAGGAACTCATCTGTCCTCCACCTTTCAGAGAAACAGCCTGAAGCTTGAGAAGTGAGAGTGTCCAAACCTTCCCACCAGTGCAAGGCAGAGCTGAGCACAGAGCATTTCTCCCTCACCTCTTTCTACACTTCTCTGGCACCCACCGCACTCACATCTTTGATGGGTGACTTTGGTGACACTCACCTTCTCTGAGCCTCAGGGTTCTTTTCTGTAAGACTAAGGAGGACAGAAGAGAACATTTTGGGGGGCTTCTGATAGAATATCAAGTGTTGGTTACAATTGTTCTCACATTTAAACCTGACACAGTTCTGTGTTTTACAGTAGTCATTAAAATCTCTGTGTTACAGGTCTTTGTGAGCTTAAGTAAGCTCTTTAAGATCAGAAAGCTCGTGGAGTTGGAATTTGAATCCTGATCCCAATGGTTTCTCCAGTGCCCCCAACTGTCCTCAGAGGAAAGTGAGAGAGCATGGAACTACTGATCAAGCTCCCTGCATGCCCAGGCCCCTTCATGCCCTTCCTGCCAGTGGAGGGAGGGAGATGGCCCTTGTCCCCAGACCTTGCCACCAATGGAGGGCAGAAGCAGTTATCATAATCACAAGAGAGCAACCTGTCCCACTCTTTCATGGAGTGTCACAATGTCACATTTCCTTTTGCCTGCTGGTCAGGGTGCTGCCTCTAGAAAGTGACCCAGGCCAGTCCTCCAACCAGCTACAGGATGAAGTAGCAATCAGCCACACTCAAGTGTCTGCCCCACCTACAGAGAGACATCAAGATGCCCAAAGTGCCTCTCAGAACAGCCAGAGAAGACAGGTCACTAGCTGACTCTCATCCACCTGCACAGCAGGCAGCCTGCCCTGCTGCCATTTGCAAAGTCCATTCTCCCAATTTGGATTCAGAACACTTCCCCGCCAACCTGTGCTCAAAGCAGCTGCACTGTCAGACATTTCTTTGGATGCTCACTCACATGCATGCACACCAAGTCCTGTTATTTTTAATAAGACTGCTTTCCCCACACTGTCTGGTGTTTTCAGTGGTTAGAGAGCCAGCCCACGCATGAAAGGGGCATGGGCTCAATATGGGCTCAATTCCTGGTCAAGGGCATGTACGTGGGATGCAGGTTTGATCCCTGGTCCCAGTTGGGGAGTAGGAGGGAGGTAACCAATTGATGTATCTTTCTCTTATATCCATGTTTTCTTCTCTCTCTCCTCTCTTATCCCCTCCCTTCTATTCTCTCAAAATCAATGGCGGGGGGAGGGGGAGAGAGAAATGTATAAAGACTTATTTTCCCTTCTTTCCTGGAAATTCTCTAGATCCCTCTGTAGAACAGAGGCGAATACAACAGTCACCCATACCATATGATTTTACAGACAGCGGAAAGGTCCCTATTCCTAGCTCATGTGGTAACACCCTTTCATTGTTTACTAGGGCACTCAAGCCAACAGCCTTGCTCTTTTTCTGGCCTTCTCAGGGGGCATTACATGGCCCAGTTTGGCACTTGACATATACATATTCTTGTTCATAATCAAAGTAGCACCTTAAAATGCATAGTCTTGCATTCTTATTTGTTTACTATGTGAGAAACTTTTCTCCACTGCAATGTAGCTCAGGCGGGCCAGGGATTATATTGGGGGCAGTGGATCTCTGAAACACTACCATTTATGTAGCAACTTAAAAACTCTTTCAAACTCTCATATACCACTCAGAGCCCTGGGCCCTTCCAGGGTAACTCTCCCTGGAAGACCTTTGTCCACCAAATTGACACCCACCCCTTTTCAAGTATTTTCTTTGTGAGGTCCCTGGTCCCATGCCCTATTCCACATGGCATCAGTAATCCCCTTTCTGTGCCCACTCCCTTGACTATTTATACACCTCTACTATTGTCTGATCACAATGGTTCCTATTTACCTGTCACATACCTGGAAGTCTCTCTATCCAGAAGGTAAGAACCAAGTGGGAAGTGCCAAAACCAGGAAGAGCTTGCAGGATAAGGGGAATCTTAGAAATATGTGCTGGAATAAAAGTTGGAACTAAGCAGGAAAGGAAGTGGAGACTAATCCAAGTGTCCAAAATTCTCTCACCCATGTCCAGTGCTTCCCTGGAAGGATCTCTCAGGAAAACCATGGCCTTGGAAGATAGAGAGCCCAAGTCACGTTGTGTCACACGGAGTCGGGCCTCTGGCTATATGTCCAAAGATCGGGTTTATAGACCGATATCTGGGAAATACACAGTGTTTGAAGACAGCTAGACTGTAGCATCAAGGTATTAAGTCATCAGCCTACCCATGGCAGGGTCTTCATAGGAAAAGGGATGTAGAGAAACAGGATCTAGCTCTTGGGGGAGGAGCTTAGCAAGAACCCAGCCAAGCAGACTGAAGTTTGAAACCCTCTTTTTAGACCAAAGAGGAATAAGGGGACTGAGCTGGTAAACCAAGGCATGAGCCCAGATGCATGTAGGGAGCACATTTCAAGGGAAAGAGCTGGTTGGAGACTATGTAACAGGCCCACGGAGCATCCCTGGGCACCCCTACCAGATAATGGAGGTGAGGCTTGCATATGAGTTCTTGTCCTGGTTAGGTGTGACTCAGGAGTTAGGGTGAACTAAGCTGGCATGGAGAAAGTGGAGAGAAAAAAAGAAGCAAAGGCAGATGGGGTGGTTCCCCAGTCAGGGGGAAGGGTCCTTTCTTATTTTATATTCCCCACATCCGGCCAACTGTCTGATCCATACCGAACAGTCCAGAGAAATTTGCTGCAGTACATTTTAAAAGTGAGAGAGGTTTCCAGACACCTTTCCATCATTTTGGCAGGTAACTTCCAGCATTCCTTGCCAGGCCTGCTTACTGGAACCCTGCATCCAGTTCCATGGAGAAAATGCAATTCCCCCTCTGCAATATTGCTCATTACCAAGAAAAATGACGGCTTGATAGTCTTCCAGCAAGAGAGGATGATCTATTTTATTTGGAAGTTTGGTAATTGATTAAGGCAATAGATTTTCTTCAGGGCAGCCTCCCTGGGAGAGTCTGGCCAGGGCACAAGATTTACATACATCAGGCTCACTCTGCCTTCAAAATGTGTCTCAGAGGATGAGATCACAAGGCCATTACTGGAGTGGGTGGTGGGCTGGAAGGGTGGGGAGGCAGAGTGGAATTCCCAGACATCATTTCTCAACAAGGAGGCCTGTGTCTAGTTCAAAATGCTTTCAAGTGCTTTTCTGTCAGTAACTTTTAGGTAAATCCATTGCCAAGGATTTATATGCTCTGGGCTATAATCAGAGCATGTGCTTCTTTGGGGGTCTCTGCTGACCAAGCCTCAGTATAAATGAGCCCTGGGAACATACTGCTGGCTGGTGTGGTGCCCAGTCATGGCTACACAGCCTATGCTGCCCCACAGCCTCAGTTAAATGATAACCTGGGAGTGCACAGTAAGTCCTCAGTTAACATCATTCATAGGTTCTGTGACTTTAAAGGAAATGACGTTTAATGACACCAATATTGCTCATTGATATAAATAACAATTAAGTTCCTACAGCATCTCATCAATGTTAGAACAAAATGACATTGAACAAACCAATGTTATTCAAAGACTGCTGTGAATCAAGAGGCCACAGTAGAAGTTAATGGCCCAGCTCTTAGCAAACACATGGTCTCTATCACAAACATCTGAAGCACGTCCTATCATATAGCCCCCACTTTAATTCTAACGCTGTGTGTGTCTCTGGGTCAAAACCTGCTCTAGGAAAAACTTTCAGACCTGCCATTTACCTCCCCACATGTACACCCAATGTTCATATAAATCATGTGTTCTCCTTCCCAGAGGAATCTTCACTAGAAGGTTTACTATTAACATTTTGGTAAGGAAATTTCTAGCATCATTGCATTGATAAGATGGAGGGGTATTGGTGCGGGGGTAGAGGAGCATGCATACCCCAGACAAAGCACATTTTGTAGTGTTTTCATGTAATGCTACTATCTTTCAGTTAGTCACAAACCATCCTCTAAATTAGTTAGGGTCTCTAAGACTCAAATACAAAGTCGAATGGGATGCATTAATTATAATAACAGCATTTTGAATTTAACCCCAAATGCAAAGGTTGAAAGGTACAAGTGTTTAGCTATTGTCTACATGCATGTAAAGAATTTATGGATAACCTGAGCCTATATTACTGTGCCCCAGATGTCTGAGCATCCTCAATAAGAGTCAGGGCAGCTCAGTCAAGACTGTATCTCCACAAGGGGGCCCAAAGGCACATCTCTGGGAAGGTCTAAAAGAATAAGGTGCTCGTCTGGTGTGTACCATTCTCATTCTACTTACTTAAACCCATGAGGAAAAAAGTTTCTCCCTTGACCAGCTAGACCCAAATTCCATAGGGCCCCCACAAACTAAGAGAGCATCTCCAGCCCTTTTCTACCCACATACAGTGGTGTGCCTGGAATGGTGAAAACTGGCACCCTTCATGCGCCTCCTTGGGTAGGATTCTACCCCTCTACACTTCAGCTCTTAGTTTCATGTCTATAATTAAAAAGGTGGCCCTAAGTAGACTAGCAGCACCAGCAACAGACGGGGGGAAGGATTTTCCTCAAGGATGACACCATAGAGATAAACATCTACTCCGATAAAAATGTAAATCTGGCTGCATAGATGAACTTGCCTTCTTAGAAAAGCGTGTAGATGCCTTATGGGAGAGTCCTAAGGTGGGCCTCACCTATATTACTTGCTGAGCAAATAGTGATATTGGAAAGCATACCAATCAATCAGTAAATGTCATTGCACATCTATGATGTATAACACTGGATTCTATGAGGGATACAAAGGTGAATAAAGCCCCAACCCAGGCTCTTAAGATTTAAGTGGGAACTCACCCATGAAGTAATTACTGCAAACTCCCTGTTGCATACAGGGCACTGAGGTGACCATTAATATATCAACTAATACCCATTAAATTGTTAATTAGTATATTAATAAATGGATTTATTCCTGCCCATTCTGGCTACTTTCTTTTCCCTATTCACCAATGTATCAAAAATGGAAATTCAAGCACCAGATTCAGTGATTCTCTTGAAACCCAATAAAAAAAACTATAAGAACCCCATTGAGCATCATGGCGACTTTCTCCCAGGATAAATGGAGGGGAACTCATTGGCCGAACTCTGTTCAGATGTGTTAAAGAACCTGGTGATGTGTGCCTGGCACCACAAGTATCTTCCACTCAGTAACTGTCAATTCATATTTGTTCAATGAATCAATGATTGATTGAAAATGGAAGAGTTTTCAAGTACTCTTAATACAACTACCAATTCTAGATGTTATTATTTAAAAGTAACTGCCTTGTTATACTAACTCGCATCACGGAGTTAAATCAGTTTTAAGGAGTGATTACAGAATGTAAATTTGGTATTTAAAGACATGGGTACTAAGCGTGGTTGGCCTTCGGAAGATAGTTTAATCTTTCTGAACCTGTTTCCTGATGAAATAGACTGGGTGAGGGGGGGTACAAGCAGAACCCAGAATGGGTACAGAGGAAGAGACACAGTAGAAGCAACCCACCCAGCACTTGGATACCCTCCACAGATCACCCCTATGGATGGCTGCTGACACATGGGGCCTGGAAGGTCATGGGGATTGAAAAACTGCACTTCCCAGGAAACAGGACCCAGAGAATACAGTACGGACGTTAAGACAGACTGTTCTCAGAAATTAAGCAGGGCATGTTCTGCATTCCTCTCTTAAGATGATCTCAGGATCCAAAGCCTGGCACACAGCCTCTCAGATCACCCCGGTGACTGAAGGAGCTTCTCATCTCAATTTCAAAGGTGGTGGGCATTGTGCAACCTTAATGTTGACAAGTCATTGAACTAATCATTGATATTCTCCCCTCAGTCCTCTTTCTAAAGACTTTCTCTACAAAACATAATATTTGGACTTTGGGGGGCACATGGAATCTCCTGTACCAAGTATGGGGTCAGAGAGAACATAGAATTAAATTGTCCTTTTTTTCTTCTTTATTTCCTTTCCCTCCTCTACTACTTTTCTCCCTTCCTTTCTTCCTCCCTCTTTCTTTCAGCCCAAAACCCAGCAATATTATAAAATGGAAGGTTACTGGGATAATACTTTGGAAATGTCGGTTCTACTCCCAAAATTGCCACTAAATAAGTGTCAACCTCAAAACATCACTTTATTTCTCGAGCCCTCAGTTTCCTCACTTGTAAATGAAGGTCTGCACAAATCCGTAATTTTCAAATGCTGCCTCAGGGAGCAAAGAAAGGGGAGAAAGATCAGAGTTAGGTTTGAGCTCTCTGTACGTTCCTCAGTGAGGAGACTCTTTTTTATCTCCTTTACACAGAGGAGGGGACTCCATCATAGTTCACTTGAAAAAAACAAAATGTGCCCTTTGATTTTTTTAAATATGTTTTTATTGATTTCAGAGAGGAATGGAGAGGGAGAAAGGGATAGAAACATCAATGGTAAGAGAGAATCATTGGTTAGTTGCCTTCTGCATTCCCACACTGGGAATTGAGTCTGCAACCTTGGCATGTCCTGACTGGGAATCAAACCATGTCCTCCTGGTTCAACACTCAACCACTGAGTCATGCTGGCTGGGCTTCCCTTTGCTTTTAAACACAAAATAATATAAACCCACTGGGCTAGTTGATCTCAAAGATCCTTTCCCTCGCTAGAGTTGTAGATTTCTACTGTTTATCGAGCTTCTGTCTTGTGAAATACCTCGTGCTTGATTCTCAAAGTAAAATAAAGGACAAGGGTCCTAGATGAACCATGGAGGTTAAATTAGTGTTAGGGGCACAGGAACATGGTGCTCTGAGAAGGAGGAGATTGGGAGGAATTGTACTGAGCAGAGCAGAGAAAGCATCACAAAGAGATGGACAGGAGTCAAGCTTTGAAAGACAGGGATGTCTAGAATAGAAGGGAGAACATATCACATACTGTCCTCAGGCACGCTATCTATGAGCTGGTTCAAGGACACAGGGGTAAGAGAGACAGGCAAAGTGGATACCTCACCAGAGGACACAGAGGTCTGAGGGACCAGTTCTATTTGGTGGGCTTGATGGTGACAGCAGAGCTTTTCCCACAAGCTCTTCTGACTCCATTGAGCTCGGAGAAGGCCACCTGAGTCAGCAGAAGGGCAGACAAAATGACCTCTCAAAGTAACTTCCCATGAGACACAGCCCTGGCTGATTCAGCTTGGCTGGGATTCTGAGACATTCCAATATCTGCCCAAAGGGCAGGCCCTCACCCCAGCCAGACTGGTTTCAGCCTGCCTCTCCCGATAGATAATTACACCTCAGGTCTCCAAAACAGCCCCCATGTGCATAACCCTTGGAAGTGACATGCTGTTTTCTGATGGGGATTAAAGGAGCTGAAGTAGCCAAAAAGGCTTCTCAACTGGAGAGTTTATTATTCTTTTAATTGTGGCATTAATCCTCAGACTAGTATTACATGAACAGCTATGCTGCTGTCCAACTTGTCCAGTAATAGGCTTCATCACGGCCAGGCCCAGTCTGACCTGGAGAAGGCAGCCACCGGTTCGGGGCCAGGAGTTGTCAGTCCTAGAACTCAAGGAACTTCATGCCCTGACCTTCTCTCCCAGAGCGTTCTTGCCTTTTGAATGGCGCCAGACATTCTACCTTTGGGATTTGGGCTGTTCTACTGAAGACTTTAGTACTCTTCTCCCTGGAAGGGAATTTGAGATAGGTTTATAGAGTGCAAAATTAGTAGTTCCTGGTTACAGAGAATAGTTAGAGAGTAAGGAGCTTACTCAACAGGACAGCTGCTGTGAGAGTTTTATGCTTTATGGTTGAACTGGTATACAAATTAGTACTGTGTTTGATATCTTCAGTGAGATGTGTTAACTCTAAGATGATGATGATGATGATGATGATGATGATAATGATAATAATAATAATAATAATAACAAATACAACATCTAGATTCAATCTGCTTTATACTCTATCATATAAAATAAGGAATAAGATGCATAATGTATTTTCCCAATCGCAATCTTGTGCTTTAAAGAGCTGTTACCTGCCAAAGCACAGATCACAGCTCTGGCTTATTACAGTATTTCTGAGACATCTTTGAGAGATACACTCTCATTTCATAGCTGATGTAAATTAGATCCTGTTCACTGTAGGCTACACATTTTAGCTTTCACACTTTATCAAATACTGTAATTTTTAAAAAATAAAAAAATATATTTTTTAAAATTATCCATCCATTGTTTGCATGTACCCAGGGTTAAACTCCAGCATAACTCCTCTATGATAGCATTGTATCTGATCATTCGGTCATTCCCTCAATCTGTTTAGCAACTGTTCAGTACAATTCTAGCCTTCGGGGTTACTGGGGGAAAGCCCACATTCACAGTCTGGAGGTGAAATAGACATCAGCCAGGAAAACAGCACTGTCACCGCTGGGATCGTGTAGTGACAAACCGAACCTGGAGGAAGGGATTCTAACTTCCTGGGGCCCCAGGAAAGCTTCACAGAGGAGTGGTCAGAGTTGATGCTTTCTGAACTCAGGCCCTGATAGCCAGGGATTAAGACATTGTGACTCGTCTGGTCACAATGTCTTAATCCCTGGCTATCAGGGCCTGAGTTGTTGGTTCAGCTACACAATGGAATTCTATGCTGCCATTAAAAAGAAGGAATTCTTACCATTTGCAGCAACCTGGTTGGAACTGGAGAGCCTTATGCTTAGTGAAATAAGCCAGTCAATGAAGGAGAAGCATCACATGATCTCACTCATTTGTGGATAATAAAGAATATTATAAACTGATGAACAAAAGGATAGATACAGAGGCAGTAAAGCTTCAAACAGACTGTGAAATTACAGCAGGAAGATTAAAGTTAGGTGAGGTAGATAAGAGATCAATTAAGGACTTGTATGCATGCATATAAGCATAACCAATAAACATAGACACTGAGGGGTTGGGGTATGCCTGGGAGGGAGGGGGGGCAAAGGGGAGATATGTATAAAAATTTAATAAAAAATAATAATAATAAAAATAAAAAATAAAATAATATTTGTTGGGGAAAAAAAAGACATTGTGACTAGAGCCTACCTTCCTTTGTATTTTCACAAAAGGATGGGTGGTCTAGAGCAGCAGGAGCCAACCTTTCAGGCCTCACGGACCACCAGCGAGGTCCACAGATCACAGTGGCGACTGCTGGTCTAAAAGACTAGAATTAAAATGTTTTTCTAGTCCTTTTTTTACCAAAAAAGAAAAAAAAGAACAGGCAGATCTCAAAGTTTTGGACATCTCTTCAGTAGAATGCCACCTTAGTTCCTTCTCCCTGAAGAGCAAAGCCAAAGGCAGGCAAGCTGGTTTGCACAGGTGTCAGGAGAATGAGATGTGTGCACTGTGCTTCTGGCAAGCTGAGAGCCAAGAGCCCCCACTACAGGGAGCCAGTCCAGTGGCATGCACGCAGCATAAGACACAACCTAAATGCAAACGTTTAGGGCCTGATTGGGGAATCAATTAACAATAAGCATTTACATCCATTTACAAAATAGCCGTGTGCTACAGGATACCCACATTGTAATTGGGAACTAAAATAATACCAGGAGGAATAATTGTTAAAAGGTCTTTTCTAAAAAGACAAGCGTAACATTAAGAAAATAAAAAATGTTGTCCATCTGCAAAGTTCCATCCTCAGGGAGGCACCACACAACACGCTAACAAGCAACCGAATCCATGTACAAATGAGCTGAAGTCCACGAAGGCGAGGAGAGACGCATGGGGACACCGACTAGAATAATCTCCCTCGCAGAGGAGCTGCCCCTAAACCAGACATAGTTCCATGTGATCGCTTCTTCCAGGAGCTGGGATGCTCGGAGGCTGGGCACGACCCTCAGGGGAAATTATCTGCTCATTCACGGAGTCCCCAGTGTTAGTTCTAAACCTGGAGCCTCCTCTCCTACTTGCACACCCCCCTGCTCACACGTGAGCACGCGCGAGCACACACATTTCACCGGCTCACCCACCTGGGGGAATCCCAGACACAGCATTCCCTGTCAGCTGAGAGCTGGGAGACAGTCCCTGGAAGGGACTAACTGTGTTAAGGGGACAGAGAAGGTGAAGAAAGTTCATAAGCCACAACCTGAGTTCTTGGTATTCCGGAAGGTGCCAAGCCAAATATCTTCTGGCTAATGACTAAGAAATTAATCTGAAGGTTCCGAGAGACCCACTGTGCCCTGGCTCCAGGCCCTGTGGCTCTGAGAACACTTGGATTCTACTCTAAACTTTGGGCTCTGAGTAAAGCTAGAGGCAGGTTCAGTCCTGAGTTAGGAACTATCAGGCTGCTACTACCAAGCCCTTGGCAGTGATACCAAGCTACTCCACCAGCTCCTCTGGGTGTCAGCAGACTTTGCATACATGGATAGGAGGTGGCCGCTCCTTCTACCTGCACACACTAAAAACCACACCTGTGGCATGCTCACAGGTCACGGGTCTGAGGGCCAATGAGCATGCTTTGTACATACTACATGATTTAAGTTCCCAAAGGGTGGGGACCATATCTGATATGTCCATGGAGATTTAAATTATGCTTTCGCCATAATCTTGGAATGAGCCATTCTACCTGCTGGACTCCGCCTACCACCACTTCCTCCATCGGTGAGTGGATAATCGAGACATGGTTGATGCAGAAGCAAAGCCCATCACCAGAGAAGCATTGAGTCCCTACCAGGTATAAAAGCTCAAACCAAACTCCCTTCAAAAATATGAACATATTGCCTGGCCGTTGTGGCTCAGTGGTTGAGCATCGACCCAGAAGGTCATGGTTAGATTCCTGGTCAGGGCACATACTCTGATTACTGACTCAATCCCCAGTAGGGGGTGTGCAGGAGGCAGCCAATCAATGATTCCCTCTCATCATTAATGTGGTTTTTTTTTTCTCTCTCTCCCTTCTTCTCTCTGAAATCAATAAAAACATTTTTTAAATATGAATGTACTACACATGATTGTTGACAGAGTACATGATGGAGAGCTAAGGTGACAGGTGGTACAGGTCAAGGGTCAGTGTGAATACCTTGAACTTACCCTGTGTCCCCTACAGAGCCTGGCACAGTGCTCTCACATAGCACCAAGGACAACACTAACACCTTTTGAATGACAAATGAAATGTATTTAAAATTGCATTTCTTTCTGGATTTTAATTAAAATTTATGAAATAAACTCAGCATGTAAAGGGAGTTAGTTAGATCTTTATGGAAAAGTGTTTCGCTGGGAGTTGACAACTATGGGGCTAGAAGCAATGCGGTGCCCTGAAATTTCAGCATCAGGAAATCTGGTGCTGCTACCTCTAGCTGTGTGACCTGGGGCAATTTACTTAACCTCTGGGACTGCCATTTCCTCCTCCCTGAGCCCAGAGGTAACAATTTGCCTAATTTGTAGGTGATTGTGCAAAGATCAGGAAAAATAGACGTAGCAATTGGCAAAGCCCTAAGCAAATATAAACTGTTATTATCATGATTATTACTATTGTAGGAGCCTACATTCTATTCTTTTGAATGACAAGGATGATTTTCCCCATGCTGGTAGGAATAGGGACTTTGAGCGCTTCTTCCAGCAGCTGGGATGGTATGCACACCTTCTCCCCACCTGCTCTGAGATTCTCTGAGATCTGAATTTCTGGTTCAAAAGACAGTGATGTCTAGGACCAACCAACAGGCCAACATGTGGAGGGACCCACACCCTGCCCCTCTCGTTACCCCAGTTCTTAATCAGATGCCCCATTAACTATCATGTTTAGTTCACCCATATTTTCGAACCCACATATTTTTTTATTAATATGCTAGAGGCCTGGTGCATGAAATTCATGCACAGGGGTGGTCTCCCTCAACCCAGCCTGCAACCTCTCCAATCTGGGACCCTTTGAGCGATGTCTGACCACCTGCTTAGGCCCAATCCCGGTGGGTTATTGTGGATTTCAATGCTGGCTCCCAACTGCTCACCTGCCTCTGCCTGATTGCCCCTAAGTGCTTCTGCCTGCCAGCCTGATCACCCTCTAATCACTCTTCTGCCAGCCTGATCAGCACTTAACTGCTTCCCAGCTGACCCAATTGCCCCTAACTGCCCTTAGCTGCCAGTTTGGTCACCCCTAACTGCCCTCCCCTGCCAGTCTGGTTGCCCCCAACTGCCTTCCCCTGCAGGCCTGGTCCCCCCCAAATTGCCCTTCCCTGCAGGTGTGGGTCCCCCCCAACTGCCCTCCTCTGCCAACCTGTTCACCCCCAACTGCCCTCCTCTTCTGGCCTGATCATCCCTAACTGCCGACAACTGCCCTCCCCTGCAGGCCATCTTGTGGAGGCCATCTTGTGTCCACATGGGGGCAGCCATCTTTGACCACATTGGGGCAGCCATCTTGTGTCTTAGAGTGATGGTCAATTTACTCTTTTATTAGATAGGATAACATTATATTAGTTTCAGAATCATTCAATACTTGTTTGCAAAATGATCATGCAACAAGTCCAGTTAACATCCATCTGCATACAGAGTTGCAAAAATTCTTTTTTTCTTGTGATAAAGACTTTTAAGATGTACTCTCTTAGCAACTTTCAAATATATAAATATATATCACTACAGCTACCATGCCCTACATTACCTCCTCAGGACATTTATTTTATAAGTGGAGGTTTATACCTTTGATCCCTTCATGCTTGTTACCCACAGCCTACACCTATACCAATCTGTTCTGTGTATCAATGAGCTGGGTTTTGTTTGTTTAGATTCCACATATAAGAAAGCCCATATGTATTTGTCTTTCTCTGTCTGACTTCACTCAGCATAGTGCACTCAAAGTTCAACCATGTTGTCACAAATGGCAGGATTTTGTTCTTTTTATGGCTAAGTTGTATTCCATTGCATACACTTGTATATATATACCTATATGCATGTGTACATTTATAAAAACATCTTTATTCATCTATCAATGGACACTTGCATTATTTTTATATCTTTACTCATAAATAATGTTGCAATAAACATAAGATGCATATATCTTTTATAATTAGTGTTTTGTTTTCTTCAGGTAAATACCCAGACATGAAATTATTGGATCATATGGTAGTTCTAGTTTCAACCTTTGAAACCAACTCCTAACTGTTTTCTGTAGTGGCTGCAACAGTTCCTATTTCTACCAACAGTGTATAAGGGTTCCCTTTTCTTTGCATCCTTATCAACACTTTATTTCTAAGTCCTCATATTTTTAAGAGAGTTTTAAGATTTTAGTCTAGAAAGGATTCACTGCCTGTTTGATGATGATCTTTGCTTCTGCATTTTGTAGATTATCCACAGTGGAAGGAGTAGTGCTAAGCAGAATCCAATAGAGTTGAATGGCTCATGCCAAGATGATGGTTAAAACATCTTTCCCGGCTTTGTCTTGTGCATTGTACCAAGGACTCTTGGGGACACAGAAGGCTCACCCTTAGAAAGTGTCCAAGGGAGGGACTGAGAACCACAAAGGCAGACCTATAGTGACTCCTAGTGAGATAAGTGTGATGCAGATCAGGGACCAGAAGTAGGGAAAGGGTCAGAAAAGCTTGGAAGTTTGGGAAGTGCAGGAAAGAAGAGGGGACATTTAAGATAGGAATAGCGACCTTGGAAATGATCACCAAAGAGGACACTTGTTCTTCTCTTTTTTTTCCTTGTTTTTCCTTCTTTTTAACTTACCTTTCGAGGAAAACAGATTTATTTACATGTGAGTTTATGTCTGGCTCTAGGGATCTTCAGAATTCATTGTATTCCCTGAACCATTAAGTTGAAAAGTCAAACGTGCACCAAAACCTATGGGTGTGTGTGTCAAAACTATAGATTCCTACAGAATCAGAATCTATGGGGTTAGACCCCAAATCTGCATTTATACCAAACAGCCTGATTCTGAAGACTCAAATTGAGAGAGACAAGAGGGGGTGTGAGCATGCTGATGATAAGGGTTGGGGAACCTCACTAGAAGGCAAGAACATTTACCCAGAGCCATGGGGAAATGGGCCTCGAGTTCACTCACTGAGCAACTATCTTATTTGGGAGCAACTTATCATGGAGGAAAGAGTGCTGGGCTGGGAGTCAGAAGACACAGGTTCTAATCCTGCCTTGGCTATTTGCCTCTGAGTAATGTTAAAGTGGTCATGCACCTTTTCTGGCCCTCTGTTTGCACAGCTTATGACCAGAGTCACAGTCTCCCTCACTGGGTTACTGTGGATTTCAAATGAGAGCATGAATGCTAACGCACCTTCAGAGCTATCAAATGTTATGGGCAAGTTTGCCCAAAGCAGCTAAACCATAGAAGCATCACCACTAAGAGCCCATGAGGAAGCGTCTAGCCTGCAGTGATAAACTCGAGCAGTCTGCCCCGGAAGGCTTTCCCTTAACATTTCAGGTCACGGGGAGTTTCAACCCTGCCCTCTGAGGCGCAGCAGCTTCCCAGCCGCATCCCTCAGCCCCCATCTCTCCTCCTGCTTCAGATGGCCCCGGCTCGGGGCAGGAACGGCCCTACATAACTCACTGCCCGGAATGGAAAGGCCACCAAACACACTTAATTCTGTGCTGACATTTCCTGGGAAACAAGCCTAGTTCTCCATCGTCCTCTGAAAGAAGCCGATGGTTTTAGTAAGAGGGCTTTCTTCAGGAAATGCCATTCATGCATTCATTCATTCATTCATTCTAGACAACGAATATTTATTGTTTTTTTTTTATTGCACTTGTTGTTGCTGTTGCTGTTGTCGTTTGCTGTGTGAAGATGTCATTTGCTTGCTTTCCTTGAGCTCTCGTCTGATTTCTCAGTTCTCACCAACATGGGGGACATTGGAAAATCATATTACCCATCAGCAACACCCCATTACCTTGGGCAATGGAAGTCAGAGGACATTTTTAAGGACACCTAGTTTAGAAAATCTGGATCGCTTGGGGTTCCCATTATTTCTAAATTGCTATGCACAGCATATCACAGCTTTGTATGTGTACAGACAGAAAAACTGGTCTATTTAGAGTTCAAGTTAAGAGCAGTCCAGGTGTCTTATCAGAACCTATAGATGGTCTACAGCAGGCTGGAGTCTCACCCATCGCTAGGTAATAGAAACTCAGGGGTCTCTACTTTGAAAACTGGAAAAAGAGAGAGAGAATACTTCCTTATTATTAGATGAAATGGCATAAAGTATCCTTGCTTCTCCCCTGCCCATCCTTTTAACTCTCCTTTACACATACCTGGGGGTTCTTTAACTGTGGTTTCTATTGGTAATGAAGTAAGCAAAATAAGTTGCAGTTAATCATAGAAATAAGCCAATGAGATAAGGATTGACTTCATTGGATCAGCCCTGGTGTCCCACTTCCCCATCTCTCTCTCCCAGGAAGGGTCAGGTGGATTGCGCTTGCCATAAATGATCGATTATAGTGCCACTGGTACAGTCTACCTCGCATGTCTTGAGAAATGTCCCTTCTCCAACCACTTCCAGGCCCCCTAGAGATATTCCTTGGCTCCATTTCCCTTTATTACAAGCCATTAACTCCTTTGACTTGCACTGAACATGTGCCAAAGCCGTTGGCACGGACACAGGAATCACTTTTATTAAACACTAGTGATGAAAAGATGCTTATATCACTCATGATAATTTCAAATGCTCACAAACTTAACGGGCTGTGCATTCCAAATCATGTTTTATAAATCTACTCAAGAGTTATTTTAATATTTTTATAAGGCTCGTACGACCAGGAGTATATATTCTGATAGTGACCTACATGAACTGTGGCCCATGACCACACCCAATGCACTGGCAACTCTAAATTTCCAATTTTACAAATTCAAGTTGATGACAGACACACCATTTTTGACACAGTTGGTGGCAGCCATTTGTTTCTAAGGGTTTGCGGTGCATCTTGGGTCTCTTTAATATCACACAAGTCTCATCAGAATCAACCCACTAGTTAAAAGGATATTTGTAAAGGGGGAATAAAAAAAATGATAAATGGTCAACAAAAGCATCATTTTATTTGGTTAAATGAAGAAATAATGCATAAGGTATTGAGATGTTCTTTCCTACCTGAGAGATAGTTTCTGAGAAAATAAAAATTGCACATATAAGTATTTGGTTTATGCAGGGATGGTCTTTGTATAGCAAATTTTAGCCTGTATAACTATTCTTTTCCCAACAGTGACCCCTCATGGTTTATAGTCACTGGGATTTCCTATCCAGCTGAAGTGAATTTAAAAAAAAAAAATCTCTTGCCCAGCCAGCATAGCTCAGTGGTTGAGGGTCAACTCACATGAACCATGAGGTCACAGTTTGATTCCCAGTCAGGGCACATGCCCAGGTTGCAGGCTCAATCCCCAGTAGGTGGTTTGCAGGAGGCAGCCGATGGATGATTCCCTCTCATCACTGATGTTTCTATCTCTCTCTCCATCTCCCTTCATCTCTAAAGTCAATAAAAATATATTTTTTCTAAATCCTCTTTGCTATTGTAATCTGAGGTTACCAAAGGTGACAAGACTCACCATCATTATCAGGATGCTTTGACATTGCAACAAAATTTCAATTTCTAATTCTGGTACCTAATTGGGAGGCAGGCTCTTCTAACCAATATGTTGACACTATCAGACTTTCCTACCAAGGCTATCTGTGCTCAGCACTGTGGGGGCATAGATGAAAGTATCACTTGAAACTGAGTCAAGTAGCATATAATTTGCTTGGGAAGATAAAGAAACTAACCAGAAAATCCAGTAAGTGAAAAAAAACTAGGGCCAAACTAGTGCTTCAGATAAGAAGCAATATTGAAGTAAAGTTGAGAGGTCAGCAAAGAGTCACAGGTGGATAATATTAGAGAGCTGATCCTTGAAGAGGAGGAGGTGGGAAGAATATCTGATTTAGCTGTAACAGAAAATTCCTGCAGAAGAAGGAGGGGACATAAATGCATTGTGGACAGGCAGAATGGAGAGAGATTGCACAGGCCTTATAGCCCAGACTACAGGGGTGGGTTTTAACTTTCCCTATCTTTGATGATTATCTGGAACAGGAACTTCACAGGCAAGGAGAGAATTGCTATAAATTACGCCATGACCCCACACAGAACACAAATAGAGGAAATATAATTAAAGGAGGAGGTATTGGACAGGAAGAAGATTCTTGAAATCAGAATAATAGATGTGGGGTGGATAATAATGGAAAGTTATAAACATAAAATGGCAGAGCTGCAAGATTCTGAGGGATAATCTACCAAAGCCTTCATTTTATAGATCAGGAAAGTAAGGCCCAAAGAGGGTCATGTCTTGTCCACGCTCATACAGCTGGTGAATGGCAGAGCTGAGACTAGCTAGTATCCGTTCCCAAGAATCCTCCAAGAAAAGACAGCATGCCTCTGTTCCAGGATGGCAGCTTTGTCCATGTTCTGATGAACAATAGGATCCTGAGTCTTTACATGGCCCTCTCCGAGTTGAAGAGACAACACAGGCAAATACAGGACGAGATGGGAAAAAGTCACCTTGATGGTCTCATGTTTCATCTCTTAAAATCTTAACAGCATATCCCTTTCAATATATTCCTTGTTATAGATGATGTTGTTGAAATAGCTTAAGAGAAAAACAGGAGGACAAATTCCCACCTAAAACTAGCAGCACCAACTAAGTTACATAAATTATCCAATTAATTTATTCATTTTTTGCAAGAAAAAAATAGATAGATAGATGATAGATAGATAGATAGATAGATAGATAAGTGTATTTTCTACCAAGTTCCTTGAGACGTGCCCTAATATAATGTCATTCTATTGGCCCTAAAGAGTTTTTCTTTTTCATCTCACCTTATCAGCTTCATTTTTTCTTAATACTAGTGGCTGTTCTACCCACTCTCAGTTCTAAGTCTCCATATCTAACCTTCTCTAAGCCTTGACAACTATCTATGATTAAACATGTTTGAATTATTTGTTGAATGAGAGTTAATAAAGTGCTGTATGAGAGCCTAAGGAGAAAGGAAAGTACAGGGCTTTACTTACAATAAAATCTATGGGGAGCTATTTTAGTTGTTTGGAAGATTTTTGCACGTGGGGTCCAAGGTCCAAGTTGCTACTAGTCTGGCCTCTGAATAAATGAGGTACTAAAATAATAATAGTAAAGAAGTGCACTCCTAAAACAATAGTATTTCAAGTCTCAAAGGAACTTTAGAGTTTATCTGGTCTGACTCTCACATTTTATAGCTACTTGTTCAGGGTCAAACAGGGGATAAGTTGGGCCTTCACGGTGGCTGTGGGACTTTGCAAAGGGTTAAACATGGAGCAGGAATATATAAAATAATAGATGTAGGAAACTCAGAGCTCATTACTCCTACCTTGCATTAGAGGAAGGGTAACCCTGAGATTACACAGGGGAACTGGCCAGTTCCTGGTCAGTTATCAGTAGAGTTGGGTCCTAAATCCTAATACCATTTTTCAGCCTAATATGCTATTCATTGCATCACAGGACATCCTGGCAGCCATTGATGGAAAGCAAAAACTATCTTTCAAATATTAGCATTTTGTAAAATCTGAGTTCACTGGGACACTCAGAAAGTAAAGCATTCTGGTTCAATGAATTAGCCAGTTAGTGAGACCCAAGGTTTGCTTCGTGTCTATAATTCTAGTCCACTCTCCCATCTGCTATGCTATCTGATTCTCACAGAGGCAACCAGAAAGCGCCTCCTGTTTATGATCCATTTTTTTTATTTTTTTGGAAACAGTTCCAAAATGTCAGATTTCCATTTTCTTTTTATTCTCAGTCTAGTCTAGTGAACATCATGGGGCCTTTGTTTGCTGATGAAGGCTAGCACTGTGTAACGCTTGCTATTAATGACAAGGTTGAGATAGATTACTTTTCACACTTCTATTATTTCTGACAACTTTTCCAGCTTGAGCTGAATGTGACAAATAGACAAAGATTTTGTTGAAAATATAATTTGTTTCTACTTTTTTTTCTAGTCTGGAGTATGTGATGGGAATAAAAGTTAAGACATTAGGTTTCTTGAGATGCCACAGTACACAGGCTCAGTTCCTCAGTGACATTCTTTGAGATCTGTACTTCCATCCTAGCTTCTCAGATAAGGAATCTGAGGCCAGGGAGGTTAAATAACTTGCCCATGATTGTATAATAGTGATGGAGCTGGGATTTTAACCTAGCTCTGAGTCCGTGGTCAGCAATGACTATGCAAGAACTGGGGATATATTCCCAACTATTTGACTTTGAAAGAAAGCCTCAGTGTTAACAATTCTATATGAAGGCAAAATAGACATATTTAGTAGTTCTTTATCTTTTTGGGGGTCACTCTTCCTGTCTGGGCTTCAGTCTCTTCATCTATAAAATAATAAAAGAAGTGAATTAGCCCCCTATTTATTAAACCATTTTTATCCAGCAGCGTGAGTCTGTTTTCTTTAGCATAGTTGAACTTGGAGCTATAGGCATTGAAAGAGACAGTCCTGCTTTTTGTCATCTGAGGAGATTTAATTAGAGAGACAATATGGCCATGAATGAGCAAATCAAGAACAAATTAATAAAATAGACTTTCTCCATCTTCCTAAGCCAATAGATTACACACTAAATGTGAGTAAAGAAGCCAGGTGTTCCAGACTTTGACCTTCAAATACAGGGCTGCTAAGACCATTGACTTCCTATTTTTTAAACTGTCCCAGAGGATTTCTTGGAGGACATTAGATTCACTTTATTGTGTGTAAGAGGGAAAACTCTCTTGAAAGAGCCAAAGATGGTATGTCCTAATAGTCTGTTAATGCTGAGAGAAGGCTGTGAGGCACAGGTGGGATGGTCTTGAAGTTGAATGCACAAAGTGTGTAAGTTTCCTGGGACTGCTATAACAAAGTACCACCAACTAAGTGGCTGCAAACAACGGGAATGCTTTCATAGTTTGGAAGCTAAATCTATGAAATTAAGGTGTTGGCAGAGTTGGTTCCTCCTCAGAGCACTGAGAGAATTCAGCCCATGCCTTTCTCCTAGCTTCTGGCGATGGCTAGCAATCGTTGTCATTCCTTGACTTGTAGATGTATATCTTCAATCTCTGCCTCTGTCCTTACCCTATCTTCTTGAGAGGACAGTCTAATTGGATTAAGGGCTTACCCTTCTCCAGTATGACCTCATCTTAACTTAGTTAATAGGTTTGCTGCTATCCTGTTTCCAAATAAGGTCACATTCTAAGGTACTGAGCAGTTGAGATTTCAACAGATCTTTTGGGGAGACACAATTCAGCCAATGACAAAGTGTAAAAAGCAGAGTGACTGGTTGTGAATAGCAGCAAAACACACACACATACACACCACCACCACCAACAACAACAACAACCCTCACATAAATAAGAAGATCCAGGTGTGATGGATTGTGAGAACAGTAAAGCTAAGGGATTCCTGGGTGGGCAAGTCATAGCAGCAAATGCATTCCCTGAGTCCTGGATGCTGCATAGAAAATAGACTGCAGTAGTCACAGGAAGGGACAGAAAAGAGATAGGAGGCTATAGCTGGCATCCAGGTAAGTGTTGCCACCAACTGAAATGAGAGAATGATCAGTTGGGATGTAAGACAGAGATTGAAAGGAGGCAGTTGGATATACAATTCTGGAGTTGAACAGAGAGCTCTGAGTTAGAAATAAAAATTTGATGTCCATCAACATATAGATGGCATTTATCTATAACTGTGGAGCACATTATTCCAAAACTTAGCAACCTAAAATAACACCCATTTATTCACAGTTTCAAAGGGCAGGAATCGGGGAGCCGCTCAGTGTGTCCGCAGTCATTGTTAGGCTCTCAGGGAGCTGGAGAACCCCCTTCCAAGCCCATCACCTGGCTGTCAGGCCTCAGCTTCTGGCTGGCAGTTGTCCAGAAGCTTCAGTTCCCTGACCTGTGGGCCTCCCTGCAGGGCTGCTCACACAGCATGGCGGCTTGCTTCCCCAGAGCAAATAATTCAAGAGAGAAGGAGAGAGAGGAAAGAATGACAGAGGCTGCGGTCTTTTTTATAACCTAATCTCAGAAGTGACATGCCGTATTTCTTCCATCTGCTGTTAGTCACAAATACCAGCCCTGGCACACTGTGGCAGGTGCACAACATGAATACCTGGAGGTGGAGATCATTAGGGTTCAAGTGGGAATTTGGTTTTTACATTATTTAAACCATGAAATAGCGTGAGATCACCAAAGATCCCTCACTCCCTTCCTTCCTTCCTTCTTTCCTTCCTTCCTTCCTTTCTTCTTCCTTTCCTTCCTTCCTTCCTTTTTTCTTACTTTTCTTTTTTCTTTCCCTTTGTCTTTTTTTCCTTGTTTGTTTCTTTTCTCTTTTTTATCTTCTATCTCCTCCTTCCTGCTACGTAGCTGCTGACTACCTACTATGTGACAGGCCTGTGTAAGGTCGCTGGGGTCAGAGACAACTTAAACACAGTGCTTGTCCCTGAGGAGTTCTCAGGGACAGTGAGGCAGCCACGTAAGCAAATAACCATACTCAGCACCATCCCATGTTCCCAAACTGGACAGACCAGGTGCCCAAAGAGAGAAGCAGTGAACTCTGGGTGGATGTGGGGATTCCAGGAAACCTCATAGCAAAATATGGAGCCATTTAAAAGCTGCCATGGGCGTCTAGAACATTCAGAAACAGCTTCAGGGAGGAAGTTGGGGACCAAGAATAAGAGAACCATTGTACTGTGAAGGCCCCTCCTGTCTTCCTCCTGGCTTTGGGATCTGTTTGTGGGCTGGGCTTCTAGAAACCCTCCCTCCAGGGCATGGGTGCTCACGGCCATTGGAGGTGGCACCTCAGCAGGCCAGGCTGAAGAAGCTTGTTAGGCCGAGGGCTGGGTGCACCTCCGCAGGTGGGAAATGTAACGGTGTGGCCTCAGAGCTGAGTATCAGATCAAATCCAGACCCTGCCTCTCTCCCCCGGGAGCCCACCCTGCTGGAGCCCGGCCCAGCAGCCCCATTGATCCCAGACCAGGCAGGAGAGCCTTTGAAATACGGCTGCCTCTTCCTGGGCCTGCTCCCTGTGCCCCCACGGTGTCATTTCCAGATCCATTACATTCCAATGGCTTTGGGATCTTTTAATTACATGTGACGAAGCTTTGCCGTGGCTGGAATTAGACGGCCTGTGTTGACGATTTATAGGCCTCAGCTTTCACGCAAGCAGGGCAATAAATAACATGAAATGGGCCCTTCAGTATTAAAAACTTCAGAGCTACCCACTAAGCCATGACAGAAAGAGAAAAAAAAAAATGAAAGGGTAAAAAAAATAGAAAGCAAACAGTAATGTCTGTGTCTCATGTGTTTAAAATACTGTATGTGAAACAGGGGATGTCAAAAATACGGGGTGTTGAGCAATAGGCAACTCATAAAATTTTATCTCCGGTATGAGGATTTCCAACCATATAATGAGGACTTTCCCTTTTCTTTTTCTTGTTTAATCCTGGGTATTTCGTGTCTGATGAGGTGACTGAGGGGGCAGGTTGGCTGTTACACCCATGTTGCTCCCTCAAATTTAATAGCGAGGTAAAGACTGCAGGGGAAAGCAACCTCTGTGTCCCCACACCCCCACCCCACTCCTCACCTGGGGTCTCCCCCTGTTCCCCTTGGCCAGCCTTGTATCTTTCCTCAGACTCGCTCACTCTGCTCCTTTCCTTCCAACCATATCCTCTGACCCACCCTTCCCCCGCTAGCCCAGAGGCCCCCTTTGACCTCATTCAGTGTCTGCCCCAAACAAACCACATTCAGGGTGGGTCAGAGGCTGACTTGAGGAGTTAGTAAGCCCAGTGGTTCTCAGAGGCCTTACCTATCCCCTGCCAGAATGGAAGGTCCCTGACAGCCAGGGGCATCTTCCTTTCTTTTCCATCGTGGCTTCTGGCACAGAGCTGAGCACCCAGCAGAAACTCCACGCGGCCCTTGAGGTTAAGAAGCTAAGAATCAGGAATTCAGTTGGGTTGCTGTCCAGGGAGGCAAGAAATTGAATGTGAAAGAGGGTGACGGGAGGAAGGGATGGGGCTGGGAGAGAAGGAGAACTGTCTCATCACAGCCTTCTGGGTTGGGGGGGACATGAGCTCAGATACCCTCAGCACAGCGGGGCCTTCTCATAGGATCACACAACTGGGAATCAAAGGGCATTGGGATCCAAGGCCAGGCTGGAGGCAGGGGTGTTTTGTGTTCCTTACCCACGGACCTCCATTGCTACATCTCATAGCATCAGTGGGTACTGTCTAGTAGTTCTATAAGGTACCCTGCAGGTGTAGATTAAATTCCTTATTTTATAGGTGAAGTATATGAAACTAGGAGAGTTCATAATGAAAGCAAAAACATGATAGTGAGTTTTCTACAGTGAGAAAGGGTAGACTAATAGCATCAGCCATTTGCCCACCATTTTACCCTCTGCAGCTAGATGTGGCCTTGGACCCCAGGGCTGTTATTTCTTTAACATTTAATAGTATTTCATATTTTTGTTTAATTTTAATTATTTTACATGTATTTATGCTTTGCTATCTGTCTTTAAATTGATCCACATTTTTAAAAATTAGCCTTACCCTAATAATACCTATGGTGTCAGGTTTTACAAAGATGATAGGTGGCTAGACATATAGCTAGATAGAGATACATATATACACACAAATATACATAATATTGATAATATAAAATATTGTTATTATTGAGTTTCTATTATGTATAAAAAATCAAAATACATATCTGAGCATTAAAATATGAAATAGTCAACCATAAATGGCCTAAAATATTCTTGCATACCAACCACAGTTGCCCCTTGGAAAGTACTAGTCTAGATGATTTTCATGGAATCTTACAATTTTGACTCCTGAAAGAGGTTTGGTTTTGTGAGGCCACACAGAGAACACTTCCCCTTTTCTCTCTGCGTTTCTCCTCCCCCATGGAGGTCCCTGTGCAGAAACTAGGTAACATACAGGCCTGAGGCTGCCACCTGTAGGAAGGCCTGCTTGCAAGGCAGGTGTCTGGGAACTCGGACTTCAGGGAAGTTCCCCTGTTCCCTAACTGGTGAGCAGGGCTCCCTGTGCCTGAACTGTGTGTGCAAACAATGTGGTTTAGGCTGAGCAACTGCTTGCTTCTCTGGGCGTCTGGAGTTCAGGTCCATGCTAGGCTAGTCAGGGGGTGTTTGTAACCCCAGTGAAAACACCGGGCATTGTGTTTCTAACGAGCTTCCCTGGTCGTGGACACTGCACTGTGTTATCACATCCAGTGCTCGAAGGAGGAAGTATGTCCTGCGTGATGTCACTGCGAGAGGACTCTTGAAGCTTGTGTCTGTGTCCTCCATACGGCTGTGTGCTGTTCCTCTGGCTGCTTTTGCTTTGTGTCCTTTCACTGTAATACATTTTATTTTATTTTATTTTATTTCATACCAGCTCTTTGTTTTTTTATTTTTTTGTTGTTGTTGTTTAAAGTATTACAAATAGTAGTACATATGTCTCCATTTTTTCCCCCCTATTGACCTCCTCCCGGCCTTCCCTACCCCCAGTACATGCCCTCACCTGCCCCCCCCCATGTCTTGTATCCATTGGTTATGCTTATATACATGCATACAGGTCCTTCCGTTGATCTCTCACAGTCCTCCCCTCCCTCCCTCAACTTCCCCTGCCTTCTGCTGTAGTATGACAGTCTGTTCATTGCTTCTTTGACTCTGTATCTGTCTCCCCCGCCCCGATTTTTTTCTTTAAAAACATCTTGCCTCTGCAGGTTAGAAATAAACCTATAAGAACAAAAAATGTTTGAGTCCCAATATCAATGTCCAATAGTTCTGAGTCCCAGTTTCAATATCATTTTAGCCATGAGTGCAGCTGTATGCTGAGTCCTGAACCACTGAACCTGGGAGTGGTCTTGAGAACCCCACATACAGCTTCCTTCCATGGCATTTCCACCCTCCAATCTCCTTACTATTCTGAACCCTGAAGCAAGTTTGATATAAATACAGTCATGAAACTCTGTCCTTCGTTTATTCAATTAACACATCATTGGTAATGCGTGGTGTCTCTCCCCTGTTCATTAATAAGCTTCCACAAAGGCAAGAGATTGTTCCTTATGTGACTTTGATTTGCATTGGTGTTTGTGCCTAATAATGTCTTATTCATAGCAGTGGTTGTTCTAAGTTTCTCTGTTCTAAGTTTTTTTGAGAAAAGAATATAAAACAAAGTAAAAAGATGGATGCAATATTTGGTTATTATAAAAAAATAACTTAGAGAAGCAAAAAAATAAATAAATAAATCACCCATGATTCCCTGGATAGAAATAATGATTTTAACCACTTGGTTATATATCCTATTATTCCTCTCACTACCCAGAAGTAGCTTTCATAAAAATGCTATTATGATTTTTGTTAGTTACCTTTGCTTACTTAATATATAATGAACGTTTTCCCATATGATTACATATTTATCAATACTGTCATTTTAACAGTTAATAATAATAATTCATTATGTGTCCCAAACTGGTGACTCTCAGGCAAAATACCACCTATAGACATGCTTTTTGTGTGTGTGCAGCATAGTATTGACATACACAATACTTATAAATAGTATGTTGGAATTAGTTGCCAACATCTGTACATTGGGAGACTTCACATAAAAGTCTATATTTTCTGTTTTTCTTTAAAAAATGTTAATGCCCTTTGTAAATGGAACTTGAACTCTCTGTTTGCCTCAATCCCCACCATGCTCTATGGCCTCCCTGAAATGGAGGCTGAGGATCATTTGCTACTTATCATGCTCTTGGGCTGATTCTCTTTTGTTATAATCAGGAGAAAAGTGAAACATTTCTTATACTCACATGTCCATCAAAAGCTACACCAAAAGAGACAAAGAAGGCAGTTTGTTTCAACAAAATGGAAAAGTTCATATTTCTAGAGTACTCAAACTGTGTGCCAAGGAACTCCAGTGCACTACAGGGAACCCACAAGAGCATTGCAGGATCTTTTTAATGATCCAGGAACACACCCTGATACTCAGTACTGTCAAATATTGCCCAAACTACCAGCTTGATGGAGTTCAAAGTTTCTACATTAGACCAAGACACATATGTTGTTGGCAAACCTGGGTTTTTATTAGTTGCTGTGTTAAAAAGAAAGTACCATGCAAAAATCAATGTGAGGCCAAGACCGGTTTGGCTCAGTGGGTAGAGCGTTGCCTGCGGACTGAAAGGTCCCAGGTTCGATTCCAGTCAAGGGCATGTACCTTGGTTGCGGGCACATCTCCAGTGGGAGGCGTGCAGGAGGCAGCTGATCAATGTCTCTCTCTCATCGATGTTTCTAACTTTCTATCCCTCTCCCTTCCTCTTGTAAAAAATCAATAAAATATATTAAATTATAAAAAAAAATCAATGTGAGACAGGAAATGAGGGTGGAGGTGTCCAGTCTGATTCCAAGGTTTGAGTAAGAGTACAATCCCCACCAGATACTCACATCTCATTAATAATTAATTATGATTATTGAAGACTGAAATATAAATACTATTTTTCTTTCAATTTATATGTAATATTTTTCCAGACACCTACTAAATTGTTAGGACACAAGAACTTTTTAGCTTATTTGGACCTATATACTCACATGAGACATTTAGTTTGGCCTAAGGGTGCTGTAAAAATACAAACTGAGGCAAAGTTTGGCAATCTTTGGCATGTTCCCTGTGGAACTAAAGATACTGTACTGACTGGCTTCCCTCTTGCCAGACTAGTCCCAACCCACATAGTCACTGTGTCCTTACAGCTGTCACCACCTATGTAAGATACATCCAATGACTGTCCCTAACCCTGAGACACTTAGATTGCCTTTTACTGCTTAAAAAACAAAGAGGAGCGCTTCATAGCAAATATTCTCAGGCGTTCAAGATCACGTTCTTAGAATAAGTTCCTAGAAAAATTGCTGAATCAAAGATTAACCAAACCAAACTTTTAAGCTTATGAAAATTATTTCTGGATTTGTTTGGCTTCACTTGGGAATCCCCATGACAGAAAGCTGCCCAACATACAATGAGTACAGAATACATGGGGACTGAGTTCAATTGGGTTGAATCTCATTAAAGGCAATCAAATCAAACTGCATCTCTAAAAGCACTGGGCGGAGCCTTTTCTTGCCTTTGCCTGACTGGCCGCTGCCTCTGACAGGCTCCGGAAGCACAGTCAGCGTTACTGGAACAGGAGGGCTCTTGCTTTGTAAAGGAACCTGGTGGGCAGCTTCCTTTGCAAAGCAATCTCTTCTGAACCCCGAATGGCCAAACAGAGATGTGGATGGGTGATGGCACTTAACCTACAAATGGAAAGCAGGTCTCCAGCTCACCATTTGGTGATAATCCCACTCATTGATGGTGACTTAAATGGAGCCAAAGCATAGGACCCTAGACCATGGGCACAGGCCTGGAGAGCATGCTGGGCATCTGCAGTGGATATTATAAAGGCCCCATGTACCTACACAAAAGTGAAAAGGAACCCCAGAGACTGGAGAAAGAAGTGCTCTTGACCATCTCACAATCATGCCAAAGGTTGGCTTCTGCCCTGTTTTCTTTCCCAGGCTACCAATTACCTCTCCTCCAGGCCAGGATTTGGGCTGTGCATTCTGTCAATAATGGGGTGTGAGTGAAAGTGAAGTTTCAGGGGCTGGAAATGTGACTGCTGGGGGCTTCTTCACCTTCACTATATCGAAATACTTCAAGAAATGGGAGCTTGTCTTCTGGTCCATCCACGCTCTGCCCTCACTGGATTCCTGGAGCCAATAAACAAGGGTGGCTCCAGTGAAGAGCTAAGATGTGCTGGGCTCACAATTTATGCAAACAACAGAGATTCAGATGTTCTACTAGCATGGCAGCGCCAGAGCCAGCCAAGCTGCAGGAAGCACTTGGGGAAAAGGCTGGAGCAGCTGCCTACTCCAATCCTGCACACGCCTCCGCGGGGCCTCGCCTCTGCCCTCCCCAGACAGGAGACAGCTTGTTCCAGAGACACTTGTGAACATGAAAAGGGAGAGGGAGGGAGGCAGAGAGGAAGAAATCTATTCTACCTCCCAGATTTCCATCTCTACCCCGGTGGAGCGTGGGTAATTTGTTATGCCTAATGAGCAAGAGCTGCCTTATGTGAAGGCAAAAATGCCAGTGGGATGAGAAGGCGAGTTGCTATGGGAGACCAAGGGGCCCTACTGAAGTTTGTGCAGCCTGGCGAGGGAATCTTCACGGGAGGAAGGAGCGGCTGTCTCCTTCTACCAGGATAACCTGCCCTTGCATTTGGACTGAGCTTTCTGTGTTTACAGACTCTGTTACATCTATTGTTTTAATTGAGCTCTACAGCCAACCAGTGTAATGGGTGGGTCTGGTGCTATTTTCCCTATTCATCAGATGAATGGACTGAGGCTCAGAGGAGACAAAGAAATTGTCCAAAGTCCTGGACATAAGAGATGGATATATCTCCAGATTGCTAGATTCCAAATATTTTTCCACATTTGTCTTGTTTGGTAAAGGGGACTGAGGACAATTTAGGGATATCAACAATACTGAACCCTATATTGAAAGATGGAAATGGACAATGTAAAGTGAATTGACCTAGAGGAGGACAACCCACAGACATCATTATCAAAGAGAAGCTTAGATAAATGCATGCATTGCAAATGTAACAAATGACCCAGGAAACCTGGATGGGAGTATCCAGCTGAGCAGGGTAGGACTCACACCCTGGCTTCTTGCTTTCCAGGTTGACCACTCAGCACTGACCATGTCTCCCATGCCTCAGCCACACAGAACCATGGTGTTCCCTGGATCCACCAGACTGTTCCCACTTCCATGCCCCTGTGCATCCTCTTCCTGAAACTTCGAGTTCAAATCTCAAAGTTTTAAAATCCCATAATGAGTTTATCTCTCCCTCCTCTGAAATCATATTCAAATGCAGATGTGTCCTCCCATCTATCGCCTCTACTCTACTATGAACTTTTTGAAGGTAGGATCCATGATTTATTCACCACTCAATCCTACCAAAGGGCCTGGCATTTATTAGGATCCTAATAGATCCTAATTAATTGAATGGTTCCGCCATCAGAAGCTTTTTAATTCAAATCAAAACCATTCATTGAGCATCTCCTTGAACTGGTCATCATGAAGGCAATGGAGACCTCTGGAAAAACAGAAAGAACGTTGCATTATATTGAATCTGGACAATTTAATTGACATAGGAGCTGGAGTGTGGTGAAAATCTAAGCTATTTCAGGAAGGTTGTGAAGATCCATAAAAGAAGAAAAGGAGGTAAATGACATTATAAGACTTTATTGAGGGCCCTACAGGCTGGGTTCTATGGCAGCTGCAAGATGAACATGAAGCACGGTCCCAGTTATCATGAACTGAGAGGCACAAAGCCAACACAGCTGAGGCAAATGGAAGAAAATGAAGGACTATGTGTTAAGGAGGTATTCATTTCCACCACGGAGATGTCAGAAAATGGGATTAGAGTAATTAGGAAGGCTTTGTGGAAGAGGAGAGGTGAGCTGGAATTTGGATTATATTTAGATTTAGAAAGATACACATTCCTAGAGGAAGGGACAGTCATGGATCTAGAACCAATAGCTAGTCACTATGTCTTAAACCAAGGAACAAGTAGCCATAAATGTACCCTCTACCCTAGGACAAGCTCCATCATAGGCAGAAAACACATGGAGAAATGACACCTTCAGTCACACGGAGACACTAATTTTTTTTTAAATCTGGAGAATTAAGAAAGAAGAACTCCAGATGGATTTTTCAACGTAGTGAGGAATTAGGCGGTATGATGGCAGATGGCTATTTCAGCTGCACATGGATAAAAATAATTTCAGCTCCCCAATACCCAAAGACTGCTCTGAACTTGTGAAAACCTCTGAAGGAAAAGCTGCCGTGTGATGCTCAAAGCACAGGGCTGCTGCAGATGGGGCCCGGGGGCTGGGAGCTCACCACCGAGAACATATCTACCGCTGTTGGAACAACAGCTCCCCGGCCACTTGGGGAGGTCCCTTCTCAGCAGATGCTATCAGCACTGAGTCTCAATTTTATCCCAGCTGGGGAAAGTTCTCTGGCATTTCTTCTCCTGTGTGGAGAGGCAGGGAAAGGGAGATGAGTCCATTTAAGGACTATGGGTGGGGGCTGTGAGTGGAAGACATTGGGGGAGCAGAAAATATCTAGAAGGAAATACTGGAGTGTGTGTGCTCATGAGAGGAAAGGTGACCCCAAGGGGGCAGGGTGATGACTGTGAAAGTTGGCACTTTTGGGGTGTCTGATGGCTGCAGATTTTGCCAGACTGGCTTTACTGTGTTAGGCTGGGTTTTCCCACACTGACTGTCATTTACACTACACCCCAGAGATGGAAGCTCACTTTTCCATCTGACTACCACCTTGTGGAACATGGATATTTTGTCTCTCCTTCATAGAGTCTACCAGCATGAAGTGACCAAAGGAGTGAGGGAGTCAGCCAGGATCCTGGCAGCATGATGGATCAGGTATTAGAAAGGTCTGGTGCCAGAGAGCAAACAGAGATAAATAGGTAAGGACTAGGAAAGAAATGTGTCAACATCTGCTAAAAAACTAAATTCCAGAGGAATGATCTAGAACAGGAATAGTTAACAAGAGCTGGTGGTAGTTAGTCTCTGGTTCAAGGTCCAGAGGGCAAAGGTGCAGGCTGAACACACTGAGTGAACTCTGACTTTAAATGGAGGTGATGCTTTTTGCCTTATCTAATAGATCTGGCATCGAGGGACCACATTCATTCATGATGTCACTGTGATTTCCTGGGCAGGACGGATTTGGCTGGGCAGCATGCCGAGTATACCTTAGCTAGAGGAGGACCTAAGTCAGAGCAACACAAAAGAAAGGATGAAGAACACTGTGACATCAGGGGAAACTGAGTCCTTAAAGGGAATCATTTACTTGTGTCCCATCCAATTGGTCCCCTATTTTAAGGTGTCAGGATGAAGTGGGTTTATATACCACAGTGACTCTCAGAAAGTCTTTCCAAATGAGTTCAAGAGACCTCAGTGTCAAGACCAACCCCAAGGAGAAGCAAGTGACAGAATCTAGTTTAGAATCTGGCCCATGGACTGTACTGGGGCTCAGAGCCCAATTTTAGCACAATAAAATTAAAGTGGGACTTGATCCACATGTTAGACCATTCAGAGCAAGGCAGAGAAACATTGGTAATGGATACTTCTGATTTATTGGTTCAGAAAGAGATTCAAATGCCTCCTTGTGTTTACATGTGGTGAGAGAAAGGATGATGGAGACCTAAAGTGAAAGTTACTACACATCAAGCTAGCTCCCATCTAGCCAGGGTCTGTGTCCACCTCATCCTATCAATGACCTCCATTCTGCTCTTCTTACCCTGATGCCCTCATCATGCTTGCCCGTCATGTCCAGGTGGACCTGACTCCTTCAGAAGATCTTATGACCCACTCTGTCTCTTGTCAATGACACTTGTTCATTCTTTCCCATGGTAACTACAGACACCTTCCCAATGACACCTTCTCTTCTTGATTTCCCCCTTCAGCCAGGATGGCAGCTCATGGGATTATTGAGGACAGAGGAGAGTGAAATGGACCCAAGCAAATGTTCCATGCTATTCTGTTAGGTCATAAAAGTAATGGGTAACCTCTTCATGTTACAGAAGAAGTAACTGGTTCCCAGCACCATTACCACAAAGGGGGAGAAGGAGCAGGACTGGGCTCTCCAGTCCCCATGTTCCTCCCTCCCTGCATGTGTGTGGTTTTCCCTCCTCCCTCAATCTTTCTTAGTGCCCCAGTGCCCACCACACACTCTAAACTCAATACAAGTGTTCTATTCTCAAGGAGCCGGTATTCTGGTGGGGAGACACAAACACAAATCAACATGAAGTCAGGTGGCATTGGGTGAGGAACATAAAGCTTAGAAGAGGGATCAGGAGTGCTGGGAGCAATGATAGCTATGTTAGACGAGGTAGGAAGGGTAGCAGCTCAGATGAGGGGATGAGTAGGCAGTGATTTGGAAGGAGAAGGAGACCAGCTATCAGAACAACTAGGACAGGTGCATTACCAGCAGAAGAGAGCAGCAAGTACAGAAGATGTGAGGGAGTCGTTTTCCAGCATTTTGAGAAGTAGCTAAGGGCTCGGGTGAAATGAGCAAAGGGGAGAATAGTAGCAGACGAGGCCAGTGCAGGAGGCTATGGCAGGAGTTGGCTCTGACTCAGAGCGAGATGGCTGCCATGAGAGGATGTAAGCTTAAGAGGATGTGACCTTCTAAGTGGACCACCATGACTACAGTGTTAGGGGAGCGACATGAAGCAGGGAGAAGCATGCTCAGGCTAAAGGAGTAATCCAGGTTAGAGGTGATGATCAGTAGACCAAGGGCTCCCAAACTTCCCAGCTCAGAGACCTGGTTTGCATTAAATAACCTCCCAGTATAACAGCTACCATTTTATTTTTATTTTTTTACCAGTTACCACTTTAATCTTTTGATTGGACAAACGCTTCAGGTCCATATTGCTAAATAAGTCCAATGTTCACGTTGCAACAGCATTTGCATGCCTTTGAAAAACAGTTGTACATGGATGCATGCTCATTGCATTATTTATGAGGTCTGAAACTGCATGTTCAATGCGCTGACTTTCCACCCCTTTTCCCTCTGTATTGACCCAAAAATAGGCCACTGAAACTTTGCTTTGTCACCTTTCCATTGCATTGACCAGCTATGTCCTCTTTCCTGGGGCCTCTCTGCTAGAAGGGTCTAAGAATCGCATGTGGGCTAGGATGTCGAAAATGGTAACTGAGCAAGGACTCATAACTTGGAATTGATCCCCACTTGGGATTCAAAAGGTCCAAGAATAGCCAAAAGTTGTAGGCGAAATACGTGTGAGTATCTGCAGTATGAGGTCAACTTTCATTAGATTCTCAAAGGTCCCTTAGTAAGAAAAAGAAGGAGAGGGGTAAAGCCCAAAAGTTTAATGAGTTATTCCTCCCAGATACTATATATGTTTTAACAAGAACTTTTAATGCTTGACCCCAAACAGTGAGCACCAGATGGGGGAAGCGGGGGAGCACAGACATTTTGAATCCATCAGGATTCATTTTCAACCCAAGTTGAAAGACCCACACAATTTATAGGTAAAAACATAACCTCTCTGATTCCAGAAAGACAACTTTCCTTCTCTCCTAACATCCGTCTTGGACCCTGACTCTGATGGGCTCATTAAACATTTGGAGAATGAAAAAGAAAAAACCTAAACAGGTGTTCCCATCCGAGAAACAACAGAAGGGCAAGGTCATTGCAAAGGAACACACATATTGGGAGCAATAAATAAACAAATAATCCGAAGCCTCTCTGCTACATTTGGGTCAATCACACTTGAGGCGAAGGTCAAGAGTGTTACAATGCCCCACTTCACCAAGGGGCATGAAGGCTGAGGCTTGTGGTCTGGTAGAAGAATTTGCAGGGTGTAATAATGCACCCCTTCAACATCCCACCGCCTTCCACGCGATGTGAAACAATGTGTCACAGTCCCGACCAGTCAAGGCAGTAATTTACAAGAGTCAGCAATTCCACAGGGCAGGTAGGCCATATTTCAAAATGGGAACGGGAGCTGGGGGAACGAAGGAGGGAGGGGGACCAGCCGATCAATTTACAAAGATCCTGTTTCTCTGCCACTCTGTTGACCTTTCAGGCAAGACCTAATGCCAATTAGCTCAGTTATAAAGTCCATAATTCTTGTGGGGCAGGCCGTGTGTAGCACATGATCATTTTACAACGTTTGCCCTAATTTGCAGCCCCCAAACATGGACTCCTGGGACTGC
>PVJN01020695.1:0-35637 GCA_004026805.1 Lasiurus borealis | reverse complement strand
CTGGTATTAAGATCCCACCTACTTTGTTCTTCTTTCTCAAGATTGCTGTGGTTATTTGGGATCTTTTTTTATTCCAAATAAATTTTTGGAGAGTTTTTTCTAGGTCTGTGAAATATGCTGTTGGCATTTTAATGGGCAGTGCACTGAATCTATAGATTGCTTTGGATAGTATGGACATTTTAATGATGTTGATTCTCCCAATCCATGAGCAAGGTATGTTCTTCCATGTGTTTATGTCTTCCTCTATATCTATTGTCAGTGTCCTGTAGTTTTCTGTGTACAGGTCTTTTACCTCCCTAGTTAAGTTTATTTCTAGGAATCTTATTATTATTTTTTTTTTGGTATGATAGAAAATGGGATTGCTTTTGTAGTCTTTCTTTCTGTAAGTTCACTATGGGTACATAGAAATGCCATAGATTTCTTGGTATTGATTTTGTATCCTGCTACATTGCCAAATTTATTTGTTAAGTCTAATAGTTTTTTGATGGAGTCTTTCAGTTTTTATGTACAATATCATGTCATCTGCAAATAAGAACAGCTTTGCTTCTTTTTTTTTCCCTATTTGGATGCCTTTTATTTCTTCTTTTTGTCTAATTGTAATGGCTAATACTTCCAGTACTATGTCGAACAGGAGAGGTGAGAGTGGGCATCCCTATCTTATTCCTGTTCTTAGGGAAAATAATTTTGGTTTTTGCCCATTGAGTATAATGTTGGCTGTGAAGTTTATTATATACGACTTTTATTATGTTGAGGTTTGATCCTTCTATTCCCACCTTGCTGAAAGTTTTTATCAAAAAAAGGTTGTTGGATTTTGTCAAATGCCTTTTCTGCATCAATTGACAGGACTATGTGATTTTTATCTTTGAATTTGTTTATGTGATGTATTGCATTTATTGATTTGCAGATATTATACCATCCTTGCATCCCTGGGATAAATCCCACTTGGTCATGGTGTCTGATCTTTCTGATGTACAGCTGGATCCGATTTGCTAGAATTTTGTGGAGGATTTTGGCATCTATGTTCATGAGGGATATTGGTCTGTAATTCTCTTTCATTGTGTTGTGTTTATCTGGTATTAGGGTGATGCTGGCTTCATAGAATGAGCTTGGAAGTACTCCTTCCTTTTGAATTTTTTGGAATAGTCTGAGGAGGATAGGTTTTAGTTCTTCCTTGAATGTTTGATAAAACTCCCCTGTGAAGCCATCTGGCCCATGGCTATTATTTGCTGGAAGCTTTTTGATGACTGCTTCAATTTCTTCCATAGTTATTGGCCTATTGAGGTGTTTAGATTCTTCCTGATTGAGTTTTGGGAGGTTGTATTTTTCTAGGAATATGTCCATTTCCTCCAGGTTTTCCAGTTTGTTGGAATAGAGTTGTTCATAGTGTTTTTTAACAAGCCTTTGGATTTGGGTGGGGTCTCTTGTTGTTTCTCTTTTTTCATTTCTGATTTTGTTTATAGACCAATGGAATATAATAGAGAACCCAGGTATCAACCCAAACCACTAGGCTTAATTAATATTTGATAAAGTGAGAAAGCTAAAAAGGGCTAATTCTAATGTAACCCTGATATTTGAGGATAGTGATCTGTATCCATGCCAGCAAGCTCAGTGTACATTCTTGATAACCTATAATTAAGTCATTACCTCTTTGCCAGATACTAGTCTTGCAGAACCGGTTACAGAGGCAATTCAGCTGCAGACAGTGCACTGCCCAAAGGGAGGGTTATTAACACTGATGCCAGGCCAGAATATCAGATGTGGTCTGGAGACCCCCAACACCTATGGGTCTTTTTGCAAGACCCACAAAAAGGACCAGAAGCATAATCCATGTTTGTGGGACAAGGACTACTGGGAGCTATCAGGAAGGGCCCCATGCATGTTCCTTCACTCAGATTTTCAAAGCTGTTCCCTGAGTCTACTTGTGCATTAGAAAATGTCCCTCTTTTTATTCTCAGAAGTATCCTTGGTTTTCTTTGATATTCTGCAACAAAAGGAGGCATGAACATACAATGGAATTAGGACAGTCTCTTTAATAAATGGTGTTGGGAAAAATTGGACAGATACATACAAAAAAATAAAACCAGACCATCAACTTACACCATAGACAAAATTAAACTCAAAATGGATCAAGGACTTAAACATAAGATGGGAAACCATAAAAACACTAGGCAAAGAAATCTCAGATATATGCCGAAGCAATTTCTTCATCGATACTGTTTCTAGGGCAATGGAAACTAAAGAGAAAATAAACAAGTGGGACTACATCAAAATTAAAAGTTTTGGCCAAGACCGGTTTGGCTCAGTGGATAGAGGGTCTGCCTGTGGACTGAAAGGTCCCAGGTTTGATTTCGGTCAAGGGCATGTGCCTTGCTTGTGGGCACAACTCCAGTAAGGGGGCGTGCCGGAGGCAGCTGATCAATGTCTCTCTCTCATCGATGTTTCTGACTTTCTGTCCCTCTCCCTTCCTCTCTGTAAAAAATCAATAAAATATATTTAAAAAAATTTTTTCTTGCCCAGCAAAAGAAACCATCAAAAAAAAAAAAAAAAGAAAGAAAAGAAAACCCACAGTATGGGAGAACATATTTGCAAATGTTATCACTGATAAAGATTTAATCTCCAACATCTACAGCCAACTTATACAACTTAATAAAAGAAAGATAAATGTTCCAATAATAAAATGGGCAAGGGGCCTACATAGAATCTTTTTGAAAAAAGACAGAAGGAAGGCCAAGTGACATATGAAAACATGCTCAAAGTCGCTAATTATCTGAGAGATGCAAATCAAAATGACATTGTGGTACCATTTCATACCTGTCAGAATGGCAATCATCAACAAATCAACCAAGGACAAGTGCTGGAGAGGATGCGGAGAAAAAGGAACCCTCATGCACTACTGGTTCAAATGCAGACTGGTACAGCCACTGTGAAGAGCAGTATGGAATTTCCTCAAAAAAGCAAAAATAGAACTGTCAGTTGACCCAGTAATCCTACTTCTAGGAATATATCCCAAGAAACTAGAAACACCAATCAGAAAGGACATATGCACTCTTATGTTCATAGCAGCACAATTTTCTGTAGCTAAGATTTGGGAACAGCCTAAATGCCCATCAACAGAAGAGTAGAGTAGAAAACTATGACATGGAATAAACACTACTATAAAAAGAAGGAACTTCAGCAGCATGTATGGACTTGGAGAGCATTATGTTAAGTGAAAGAAGGCAGGCAATGAAAGAATAATACTACATGATATCACTCATTTATGGAAAATAAAGAATATTATAATCCAATGAACAAAAATATAAATACAGAGGCAGTAAAGCACGAAACATACTTTCGAATTACATTGGGAAGGCTGGGGAATGTTGGGGTGGGGGGTGGAAGAGATCAGCCAAAGGACTTATGTGCATGCTTATAAGCACACCAGTGACACAAGACACTATTGTGGGGGGAGAGGGGGATGAGGTCATGTGACAAGGGGTAAGGGAGGCTGGGGAAAGGTCAATGGGGGAAAAGGGAGATATATGTACTACTCTATGTAATACTTTAAACAATAAAAAAAAATGCCTGACACTGTGTTATAAAATAAGGAATGACATATTTCTTCATGAAGAATGTTCTGTTTTTATTTGTTGTTTAAAAATGCATTCACTCTTTTTATTAATATATCCTTATTGGTTTCAGAGAGGAAAGGAGAAGGAGAGAGAAATAGGAACATCTCTGATGAGAGAGAATTATGAGTCACCTGCCTCCTTTACACTCCACATTGGGGATTGAGCCCATGACACAGGCATGTGCCCTGACCAGGAATAAAACTGTGATCTGTTCATAGGTTGATACTCATCCACTGAGACACGCTGGCCATGCAAAAATGCATTAGCTTTTGATGGATGTTGGATTGAGAAGGTTTATGTGGTTGTATACTCTGGTCAAAATAGCTTTGGGTTTCACAAGCTAATAAAAATTCAAGCAATACACTCAAATGAACAATATATTAGCACCACTATTTCATAAAAGAAAAGTCTTGTCTTTTTAACTCCACCCCGCCAGCCAAAAAAGGATAGAAAAACATAACCTCAGAATAAAACAGAGCCACTTAGTTTGAGTAAATGCATCTTACAAAAATTTTTCTTCATTGTATTTACTTTTCTGATTTCTCAACAGCCTGGTAAAAACTTCATTAAGAATATTTATAATCACTAGTAGAGAAAAGGAAGTTGAGCCCCCCTGTGGCTCAGACTAAGGATCTTAAGGGTTAAATGTTAAGAGTTGTTCCTTTTGAAGATCAATCAGAAAGATGAATCATCCCTTTGGTTTTATAATGGGATATGCTTTGCACAGAGCTTTTCAGGAATGCACTATGCAAAGAGAGGTACAGCTGCATCTCTGTCATGTGTGTCCCTATTGGCAATGGAGGAGTACAGAAATGTGGATCCCAATTACCTTAGTTTTTAATAGCAATAATGTGCCCTTCTTAACTCCTTCTCAGAAAAGCTTGCAGTGAGTGCCATGTTACCACCACCTCCCAACACACACACACACACACACACACACATACACACACACACCTGAATTCTAGTTGTACAATTTTGATGGTCACCAGCATTTTTTTAGTGCTTTCTACACAGCCAGCTATTTCCAGCTGTATTCTTCATGTTTGTTTTAGCTTTCAGACATGTCAACATGTTCCCTTCAGCACTCCATATCATAATAGAGCTCTCTGAAAGTGACAAACAATTCTCATAAAAAATTCCATGCAAAGTTAAACTGATATACTTGAACATAAATGCTGTCTTGACTGGTTAACATGTTTCCAGAAATATTCTAAAATAATTATCTTCATACCCCAATTTCCTCATTTGCTATCAAAGTAGTTTGTTCTCTGGCCTTGTTGTGAGTAAAAGGACTGCTTTGCATGTGCCCTATTCTTTGGGAAGAGAGAGCGTTGTTACATTTTGAGCATCACAGTTAGGGAGGGCAGCACATTCGCTCAGGGCTCCAGTCTTCCCCAATATCCCAAAAAGTGACGTTTATAGAGTAGCTTTGGCCTGGTAACATTGAATAGATTCAGTACATCTAAATAACATGTCTAAGAGGAAGTGAATGAAATGCACAATGTTTTCAGAGCAGTTCATTCTAAACCCAGTTAATAATGATACAGGAACCAGAGTTGGAGGAAGCACAGAGAGGCAATCCAGGGAAAAAGAGCCATTACAAATTGTCTTCTTGCCCCTGATTTCTCCAAGATGTAGAGAAGCCCTCAGTGAAAAACTCCTAGTTATGTGGCATAAAACCCCACTAAGTGGAGCAGCATTTGGTGAAAAAGAACTAATTTGAACACATTTTTCATCCAGAAATTTTATTATATTTTTTATTGTTTTCTTTTTTTAAAAATATATTTTATTGATTTTTTTACAGAGAGAAAGGGAGAGGAATAGAGAGTTAGAAACATCGATAAGAGAGAGACATCCATCAGCCACCTCCTTCACGTCCCCTACTGGGGATGTGCCAACAATCAGGATACATGCCCTTGCCTGGAATCAAACCTTGGACCTTTCAGTCCGCAGGCCGACGCTCTATCCACTGAGCCAAACCAGTTTTGGCAATTTTTTCTTGTAGAGGAAAAGAGAAGAAGAGAAAAACATAAATGATGAGAGAGAATCTTAGATTAGCTACCTCCTGCATACTCACTACCGGGGATTGAGCCCACACTTGGGCATGTGCCCTGACCAAGAATCAAATGACAGGGAATTGAACCATGACCTCCTGGTTCATAGGCTGATGCTCAATCACTGAGCCATGCCTTCTGGGCCTCTTTTGTAGTTTTTAATAATGCATTTTGTCAGCAACTTGGAAATAATCTAAGCTAGGAAAAAATGTAATTCAGTGAAGGTAGACATTCATATACTCTACTATTGTTACTAGGCAAGAGAGCTATAAGAATATATAGCTCTCGTTGGATTGTTTTCCTGCACTTGGGGTTTATAAAACCAGTTTTCTGTAGTGCTTTCGAAAAATATTTAAAATGAAAAATTATTTTTTTAAATTTCAACACATAGCAGTTGGCTTTATATAGATGCTTTATACATAAATATGTACTAACTACTATTTATGTATAAACATGAGACAAACATTAATTTTGGAAAAAAAGATTATAGATGAAAATTTCGGATTCTTTAGTTCAAGATTCTGATTTTGTTTCTATATTTAAAATAAATATGAAAACCTATTTCACATTAGGCCCATTTATCTTAGAGTGAATTAAGCATGAAGGTCAGCTAAAGTTATATTGGTAAATGATTTTCTCTGATAGCTCACTGAAGAAATGATTTAGAAGATATTATTTTAGGTTATCTCTTATAACTGAATGTCAGGAAGTTGACAATGTTTGATAGGGAGCAGAAGGAACTTAACTTTGGATTGTTTAAGTAAGGTATTTCTGCCTTGATTTATGTTTATATAAAATATGTATTGAGTCCTTCTCTCAAAAAATTCCTAATCTGGTTGAGAGAGATGGCAAAATCAGCACAAGTTAAGGTAAACTCAAAATAAGGGCCATTTAATTCTTTGGTGGCTTAGGGAAAGATGTTCAGGGTTCTACCTCAGTCTATAAAGAGAACCAAGGTTAGAGAAAACAAGACTGCCCGCATTCATTACAGTTCTTTAAGGGCAACTACTTGCATGGTAGGTATTAATAGTCTCATTTTCCAATGAGGAAATTAAAACTTGGAAAAGACATATGGTTACTCAGAGGTAGAAGCAGAATTTGAACCTACATCTGAGTGACTAAAACTTCTACTAATATCTCTTCTATTTATTAATTCTTACTATGCCAAACTCTCTATTTAAAAAGGTAATACTTAATGCCATAATTAGTTCACTGAACTATATGCCTATGTGCAATTCTTGAATATTCTGTGCTGCACTTTCACTGCTCTCAACATCTATTTCAGATATATACGTATCCTATGCAATTTGAAAAAAAAATAATAATAAAGAAATAAATTTACAAGGTTCATGCTTACTTTGATGATGCCAATTTGTTTTCTTTCCCAAATGCTGCTAATGTCACTGTCATCTCTCCTGCCAGAGGCATTTCTATATAACCTGTCTGCTGCCATGCTCATTTAGAAAATAAAATCTATCAGTACAACAGGATAGAAATCTCCCCTCTCTTCCCACTAGGAGCTTCATTTCAAAAAGCTGTTTGTTTTGTCCTAATTGTAATTGAATGAGTCTTTGTCATCCATCAGTGTCCACATTTCACAATCTGAGGTTGATATCTCATATTCATCTTGGGCATAATAATGGTACCAAATGACACACATAATAACTCTGCTTAGAGCTAAGTTGGTTCACGCAAGGAGGGGCAAGCACCTGCAGAAATCACGTGCCTGGCTTCAGTCTCACAAGTACATGCATAGATTCAGGGCTTTTATATCTGGCTCTCAAGCAAACTCAAGGAAGGAAATAAACAACCTACCCTAGAAACACAGGGTACTGGGAGGCACATTGGCAAAGGCTGACTGAAATTCACAGGTTGGAAAAAGAAGAGGCACTGGTACCCCTGGATTCCTTGATCTATAACTTAGAAGCTCTGGGAACTCAAACCAACTCACAAGTGTATTTAAGATTATGTCCATGTAACCTTATAAAAATAGGGGGGAAATAAAGAGAAGGAAGGAAATAACACAAATAGATGATCTCATATATTGGACATTTTGCATACATGATTCAGTCCTCAAAAATCTGTTAGAAAAGTGCTATTTGACCCATTTTTATCATTTTGAAGTTCAGGAATTGGGCAAGGTCACATGCGATGGCACATCTATGATTCCCATTTGAGGTGTCTCATTCAACCTGTTTCTTACTGTAGATGTACACAGACAACATGCATTGGAAGGTAAAATAGCCAAATATGTGCTCAAGAAATCCTTCCATTGCCAAAGTAAAGTTTTCCTGCTATCTGAGCATTTCAATAACTACCAAGGTGAACTGGTCTCTGGCTCTTATTTGTAGACCCATTTAATTATTAGAATTTACTCATTAGTTATTGGACTTATGAATTACATTAGTATTAAATGTTTTCCAAGTGCTCAAAAGAATAGATAATCTCCAACTGCTTTTTTTCAGGTTGTTAACAAGTATGGCAAGGGAAAGCCCACCAACCAAATGCCTATTCCTCACTCCTGATTGGACTTCCATCTCCAGCCTTCTGTCCTACCACAGGGTGAACAAGATGATGGGGAAATGGACAAAGCTCTTTTTCTTTCCCACTTGAGGCTGAGCTCAAAGTGCCAAACCTTACCATATCCTGATGCTCCTTTTAATTGTTCAGGACTAAAGAAAGTCATAGCCCAAGCAGTTTTCAGCCCAAACTCTGAGGCTTAACCACTGGAAGAGAAAATCAGCAAAAATGAGTAGAAGAAAATTCAAGGAGTAGCTTGCATTCCAGAATTTCTAAAAATGGGCAAAAAAATTCTGTGTATTTGAAAAGGATGTATGGGAAAAATCACAGGCAAAAATCGGATGCATTGGTTTTATTGTAGTTACTATTTGTATTAGAGGAAGTCAGTTTCAACTGATCACAATCTCCTCTCTCTCTCTTTCTCTCTCTCTGTCTTTTTCTGTCTTAGGGATCTTAAGAGAAAAAATGCAATTACAAAATGCACTTTTCAAAATGCTAGTTTCAGGGAAGGCTGTCTTTTCTGTCCCTTCCAGCCTACAGACCTAAGATATTACACATTTATTTTTACTGATGCAATCTTAGCCTCCTCTGCTCATGTCTGTTTGAAATTTTCTGCCTTATTATTTCTTTTGTTTTTACTGAAAATTTTTCTTTTTTAAATAGTCTCCTTCCTTCTGGATGTTAAAAAGTTTTACCTTTCTTTCAAATTCTGCCTTACTACCTCAAAGTCATCCTCTATTACATGCTACTGTCAGGGCTTTACCCTACAGAGATGTGAGTCCAGATGGAAGGCCCATCAAATTCTGAAAATACTAGGACATTATTAAATTCTTGTGAGTGGTTTTTGTTCTTTTTTTACAATATATTTTTATTTATCTCAGAGAGGAAGGGATAGGGAAAGAGAGATAGAAACATCAATGATGAGAGAGAATCATTGATCGGCTGCCTCCTATATATCTCACACCGAGGGTTGAGCCTGCAACCTAGGCCAGGAATTAAACTGTGACCTCCTGGTTCATAGGTTGACACTCAACCACTGGACCATGCTGGATGAACATGAGTGATCTTTATTTTTTTTCAGAGAGCTGAGATGGAAGGAGATCTGCTTTCCTTGATCATTGTAGTAATGGTGATAAATAATGCACAGGTGAAATATTAGTGTGTAAGCATTCTCAACAGGCTACATTAGTTGAATTCATAAGATTTCTCTTTTTTCTACACCCTATTTCTTGAGACTGTATGAGAAACAATGACACCCAAGGAGTCTGTTTTGTTATGGCTCCCTTCTTAAAATGCCCACAGAGCTTTGGATAAGTATCTTGCAAAATTATTATGTGTCTGGAACTTTGTCAAGTGGTAAGGACCCAGGAATGAAAAGTCATAGCACAGAATTAAGTGAGAAAGATACACTTGAAAAGATAGCATCATAATATTCTGAACCAACACCATATTAGCACATTTCATGGTGTAATGACTATGTTATAGAAAGGACTAAAAGGTCAGGGAAAGCTTCACAGAATTTATCTTGTGTAATAACATAAGATACATATATGTGAACTGGGGCCACAGGAATACATTACATTGAAGAATCAGCAGAGAAGATTCTGAAGGGGATTCTCTAGAGAGAAAATAAAAATAGGAGGTTATTGAAAACCATCAAAATACAAGGCAATTAACCTTCTACCCTTAGGAATAGTTAGACGTTTAGAAACCTGTAGTTTCAAGGTGAGATAGCAGTTTCAGAAGAGAGATACTATTGCTTGAATAAACCATGGCTTCAGAGAAGTCAGAAGAGAAAATATCCACCTGAGCAGAGTATTGAGGATTCTGCTTCGCTCCAGATGTGTTCTGATTTGAACAGGCTTTGCAGAAATAATGAGTATCAGATTAAAAACATGGGGGTTTTGAATGAATGATGTTAAAGTGTGGATTTTAGAGTCTGGTTTGAGTATGGAGACAAAAATGGTCAGATGGGGATTACTGATGTGGACACAATAGCAATTTAGGTTCTATTTAATGTTTAGAAACAGTGTGAGGCCATGGGAGAGTAAAAAGGAAGGTAGGGTAGAAAAGGCAAGGAAGAGAACAGTCTATGTAGAATGCATTATGATGTATTTTCTGTGCTATTATTCTAGGAGAGTAGTTAGACAGTAGGCAGATCAATTTAAAGATCTTGAAATTAAGGAAGTCTAAAAGAGAACAATAAGCAGTTTTTCACCTGTGGCTTGCACCTGTAATCCCCACCCCATCAATAATAATCACTCTTTGCCATGAATCTTGATTGGCTTCAAGATCCTTCTCAGCCCAACAATGCAGTCAGTCGGCCATTAACAATTCACTGTTATTGATATGAGAGATGAAAGTCGCATTGCTCTCTCTGACTTAGGTAATGATTCATGGAAACTGGAATGTGAGATGAACCCCCTTTGCTCTTTGACTTAAAATGCACCTCTCAGGAGAAACATTTATTTTCATTTTCTAATACATTTCCTTTGGGAGTCATTCGTGTGACAAAAGATTATTCTACAAACTTTTTATTTTATTGATGCCAATGTTTTAACTGGTGAAATTAAGTAATATGGGGGTTTGTGGGTACCTACTCATTTTAGACAGAATTGTCCCAGAAATTTATGCAGCTTGTTCATTGAATGAATAGAGGTCTTCAAAAAGAAAGTCCTTTTTATTTTACATTTCCCTCAGTGCCTGACCTTGTTCAGAGTACACAGCAGGCACATAATAAATACTTGTTGACTTAGTTGAATTTCAAACCTCTCATATAAGCCACTATACTTTACTTAAGGAATGTTATAGCCTTTAGAAGTGCTAATTAGAGCCAATAATTTGACTGACCTGTGCTGGTTCTGAAGTACTTAGTGGTAATAATACTGTTTTTGCAAGATGGATATTTTACTGTGGAGCCTGTCTGGTTTGAGAGGCTCACTGTTTTATGGTCTGTGCATGGTGATCATTTGGATGTAATGATCAAGTGGGGGTTGCGCAAATTGATCGTTATAACAGGATTCTACTGTAATTACATTTCCATAAATGATACTCAAATCCACTAGGGAAATCAACAACCCCTTGGTGTGCCTACTTCCAGCACTGATTACAAGTTCAGGTTCTATAGCACTTTCTAAACAAAAGGTAATTAAAATTTTACAGCCCATAGTTATACCCAAATGAAAAGGCTGCTTTGTGTTCTAGATTCCAAAGTGCTGCTCTTTGTAGACACCAGTAGATTATTTCATATAGAATAGACAGATGTTTGGGTCTCATACAAATAATGCATGCACATTATTAAGACAAAAGAGAGTAAGCTTGTTGGGATCAGAGTCATGGGTTCAAATCCTAGGTCCATAATTTCTATAGCTATTTCATCTTGGGTAAGTTATTCTACGTCTGAGCTTCAGTCACCTCATCTTTGATATATCTGCGTCATTAGTTTTTTTGAACTTTTGCACGGTGTTGGCTGGGCACTCAACATACTTTAGATCTTATTATTACTATTATTATTATTGACATTTATTCTTTTTAAATGCCGGTGACACTATATGAAACTCAATATTTGTTTCTTATGCCTTTGTAAGAGTAGTATGTTTCCAATTCCAGATATTCCAACACTTGACATTCTTATTTTATTAATTCTTTTGGAAATTTCTAGCTTAGCCTCCATGTTTCAGACATATTTCATCATGTTCATTTTTAAGCAGTGAGTTTTCCATTTTGTTGGATTAATTAGAATATTCCATCAACTTCAGATTCTTACTGTGCTATAGCACCTGTCACAATAAGCATGCAAAAGGTCATAGGTTGATTCCAAATGCATATTCCCATGGTGCCTTCCCACAAAAGATGGATGAGGAGCCGTTTTCACATCAATCCAGACATCATTATGACATCAAAATAACATTTAAGACTACATGCCATTTTTTGATGCCCCTTTGAATGCTAGAAATACTTCTGAAGCATTGTGGTTTAATTTAGAAGTTACCTACTCAGCAGATATACAGCCAACAAAAGTCATCCTCTCTAAATAAAAACAAATAAGGGTACATGTCTTCTTTACCACCCCTGTAGTTAATACTGAATCACCAGAATTGGTGAGTTGTGTTATAAAATGCAGTGTTAATAAAGCCACACACCAGGATATAAAAAGGATGGATTTGCCAATGCTTCCATAGACCACCTTTTGGTTTTAAATAAATATATTTAAAAATAAACTTCTTCCAATAGTAATCAAGAATCAGAAAAGTAAAAACCTCAGTCAAAGCAGAACTCTTAGTTTCTATTCTTCTCTTAAATTATTACTTCTGAGTTAGTTGAATAATAAGCGAAAACTGAGAGACCGAGTCCCTTAAATAATGACCTGTCAAACTGTGGGAACTCCTATCAAGTTATGTTATCTGGACACATTCCTTTGATTAGTTTTGTTAAATAAGAATAATTAGAAATATCTTAATATTTCTTTTGCTTACAGTTTGCTTTTTATAACTTGCCTTTTCCTTCTGAGTCATATTTTTTCCATTTTCTTCCTAAACCTGAGAATTTTTTTATTTCCTAATAATCTATATTTTTGTTGCTCTTCCAGTAATTCTTTCATTTTATATTTTGTTTAATTTAGAAAACCAATACTACCTTTGAAAATTAGTATAATTATGTTTCTGACTGCTACATTTTATAATAATGAATAAATAAAATTCATAGTGATCAACCCATAGACAGTTCTCCGTTCTGGAACATAGGTCAGTCATTCAACGACTACTCATGGAATGCCTTCTTTCCCCCTTGCTTTGTGTGAAGTATTAGAGTGGTAGTAGTTCAAGCAGGAAGTAGTCAGATTTAAAAATGGCAGGAAAATATTAATTTACCATTCAGTTGATTTACAGTTTATTTGACTCATGACATTAGTTGAACTGTGCTAGTTCCTTTGATCAAAGTTTTTATGTATAAAATTATCTTACATCTAGTTTTGGATTCCGCTTGCCATTGAACAAACATCAACAATGGACTTGTCCTTTGGATCCAGTAGAAATCATAATTAGATTCTGTAGACTGTCCAAGGTATTTTTAATGATATTATCTACTTAAGGTAAAAATATAAGGCACTTTAGCAGCTTGTGGAGTACAGGTCATACCAATGTGTTAGATTATGAAATATTCACCTCACATGTATTTCATGTTATACTTTATAATACATTATAAAACATATTGCAAGAAATTTAAAAATTTAAGACTTGTTTGATTGTCATTCATTTACATAAATTGAACTATTTTTTTTCTTCACTGTCAAAAACTCCTGGAAAAGTCATTACATTTTCTAACTAATTCTTCACAGTATCCATTGTCAACTACCTTTATCCCATCCCAAACCTAGATTATTTTCCCCCCACACCTGATTTAAATTTTATGCAGTTTCCTTGATCTTTGCTTGGGTTTATTATCATAAAGGGACTTTTACTGTTTATTGATTCAATCCAGGCTTTCAAAATAAAATACAGATGGAAAATGGGGCTTGAGCCTGTTTCTGACCCCTTGTCTATCTCTCAATTTCCTGCTGAGATGATCATGGTGAAATTAGGAAGGAAGTCCTGGTACATCTGGATATCCAAGCCTACTTTAGCAGGTACCTGAAGGGAGTGTAACTATTTAAACAGTGTGATTAAACAAAGTGGTGGAGAAGATCAAGAACAAGGCAACTTGGAAATTTGCTTTGCTTTCTTTTCAAGTTTATGAGGAGGCCAAGGAGGGCAACCCAGGGTAAAAACTTAGGAGTATCCCTTCAGCACAGGGAGGAAGGTCTGTTCTAGTCAATGCACAATGTTCAGTTTTAGGAAAAACTAGTATTATAGCTCCTAGTAGTAGATGCTGCACTAGTGCCTCCTGCAGTGCAGGGCTAAGCACAACCCATATTCACCTGCAGTTGAAAATCAGAGAGGGATCTCCATTATGGTAAATGAGGGAACTCATTAAAAGAGCATCCCCTCATTCACCATTCAATTGATTTACATTTATTTGGCTCATTGCAAAACAAGTACTTTGTCTTCCCTGATTTCTAATCCACTACTGCTTGAGAGAAACCAGCCATGGGTCATTTCAAACCTGCCCAGTTGAGGAAGCATCAAAGAGGAAAGACAAACAAAAGAAACAGCGTGGTGGCTCTGTATAAGGAGAACTATTGAAATAACAACAACAAAAAAATATTTTAAATGTTGACTACAACTATAATGAAGTCTTTTGAAGAGTATGATTAAAACACAAAAATATATTTCTGAAATAAAATATTACTTTACTTTAAACTTTGAAAGAGAAATTAACAAAATAATATAATTCAGAAGCAATTTAATCTTTATTTATTCATATGTTCAATAAATAAATCATTTAGAATGTATGGTGTAGCAGCACAATGTATTTAACAAGATGCAAGACAGATGGCCCCTCTCTTAAGAAATTTGCATTCAATTGGGGAGATAAGTAAACAAGAGACCACAAATAAGAGAATGATAAGTTTTATGAAGACAATTAATAAGGTCCCAAGATAAGAAATAAAGGGGAAGATACGGGCTACTTTATATAAAGTTGTAGGAAAATTCTTTCTATAAAATTGCTAGCACAGTTCCAAAAACTAGAGAGATTTGTCTAATGAATACTATCCAGTCACAGGAAACTATGCTTAAAAGTCCTGAGACAGGACAGAGCTTAAATGCCCTATGAACTATCAGTAGGCCAGTGTAGTAAGAATACAGTGAGTATGAGTTGAGTGATCAAAATAAAATAGGAGAGATAGACAGGGCCAGATCATGCAGGGATCTATAAGTTTTATACCAGTTCAACTTTTTAGGCTATAAAATTTTAAGCTACAATATGATAATATTTTAATTATTAAAATTTGATTCTGGTAGCTATTTGGAAAATAGGTAGAGGGGTTATTGGTATAAGAATGAAAGTGGGTAGGGTAATTAAGAAGCTAATGCCATGTATGTGTAGATGTTGAATTGAGACAGTAGAAGGAGAGCAGATGCACAATACATGGAGGAAAAGCAATTATACATGCTGATGTGATTTGTGATGTAAATATGGGATAAAAGACGATTCTTAGGAGTCTGGTTTAAGACATTGGTTTTGTGGGGATTACAGTGAATGAGATTGAAAAGACTTAAAAGAAAACATTTGATAGGAAGTGGTCAAGAACAAGAATTCAGTTCTGATTAAACTGAGATGTAAATGCTACATCGAAATGGAGATACTACATAAGCAGAAATGAGTCTAGGATGCAAAGGAGATAGTGGGTAGAGAGAAAAAACTGGGAGCTACAAACTTTTTATGGTATTTGAAGTCAAAAATGAAATGGATGAGGAGAGAGAGAAAGAAAGAGAGGGAGAATGTAGACACAATGTGAAAACAGTTTTGATGTGAACGGTAACAGAAAATTGGGTAGGAATCAGGGCATTTTGTAAAGTCAAGTGAAATAGATTTCTCTTTTTTAAAAATATATATTTTTAGTGATTTTTTACAGAGAGGAAGGGAGAAGAAACATGAAGGGAGTTAGAAATATCTATGAGAGAGAAACATTGATCAGCTGCCTCCTGCACACCCTCTTTTGGGGATGTTCCCAAAGCCAAGTGACTGGAATCACATGCTCGTGATTGAAATCAAACCAGGGACTCTTCAGTTCACAAGCCAATGCTCTATCCACTGAGCCAAACTGGTTAGAATAGATTCAGTTTTTAAGATGAAAAACATTAAAATAAAATAAAAACTTATTTCCTTCTTTTCTTGGCATTAAGCTAGACTACATTTATCAGATCCATCATTTGTGGTCACATGACTATGGGTCAGGCAGTGTGATTGCTTCAACTTAATAAATTATTGGATCTTATTAATATGAAGAGGCAAGTACTACTATTTTCCCCATTATTAGCTGAGAAAAGAAAGCTTTATATAGCAAATTTAATTATATTGTCTGGGGTCATATAGTTGGAAATTGGCAGAGTTGAGCTTTGAATCTCTATGTTGTAACTCCAGAACCATCATGTCATATCATGTTCATAAATAGCATATCATGTTCATATATCCTATCTAATAAAAAAGTAATATGCAAATTGACCATATCTCTGCTACACCCATAAGCCACACCCACCAGCCGCGCCCACCAGCCAATCAGAGTGAGTATGCAAATTAACCCAACCAAGATGGCTCCTGCCACAGAGAAGTAGGAGGGAGGCTTGGGTTGCCCCTGGTGTTGGAGAAAAATAAGCTTTCTGCAAACCCTGGCCATACAGGCCTCCGCTTAAAGCAACAAAGTTTCAATGGCTGTGTGAGCAGAAAGCGTGGCTCTGCTCCAGGCTACAAAGTTTCATTTGTAGAAGATAAATAAATCCCAGATACCAGGGCCTCTGCTTGGGTTGCCAGGAGTGTGGCCAGCCTGCAATCTACCACAGGCCCCACGCCCAGGCCACCCCACACCCCAAGGGAACACCCACCTTGATCCAGGACACCCTTCAGGGCAAATCAGCTGGTCCCCACCTGTGCACCAGGCCTCTATCCTATCTAATAAAAGAGTAATATACAGATTGACCATCACTCCAACACCCAAGATGACTGCCTCCATGTAGTGAAAAAGATCCTGCCCCTATGTGGATACAAGATAGCCAACATAAGATGGCTAGCAGGTGAGGGCAGTTCGGAGAGATCAGGCCTGCAAGAAAAGGCAGTTCGGGGTGATCAAGCCTGCACGGGAGGGCAGATAGGGGTGACCAGGCCCACAGGGGAGGGCAGTTAGGGGCAAATAGGCTGACACGGGTGCAGTTAGACATCAATCAGGCTGGCAGGGGAGTGGTTAGGGGGTGATCAGGCTGGCAGGTAGAAGTGGTTAGGGGCAATCAGGAAGGTAGGCAGGTGAGCAGTTGGGATCCAGTAGTCCTGGATTGTGAGAGGGATGTCCGACTGCCTATTTAAATAGCAATCAGACATCCCTCAAGGGGTCCCAGATTGGCGAGGGAGCAGGCTGAGCTGAAGAACACCTTTCCCCATGCACAAATTCCGTGCACCATGCTACTAGTAAGTAAATAAATAGGTACAAATTAATGACCATATAAAAGGAATAACAATATTGGAGATATTAGCATTTATAGTTGAAACAGAACATTTGACAATTGTATAAGGGACAAAAAGCAAAGAAATGGGTACAGCAGAGTTACTTGCAAACAGATTTTGTGGCAGAAATATGAGGAAGGTCTCTGATAGCTTTTTATTTAGAGAAGTGTGGTGAGTTGCCATCATTGAGGAGAAAGAAGGAATGGATATGACATTTAAAAAAAAAGGCAACATGGTAGAAAATGGTTATCTTGGAAGATCAAATTGAAGTAATAAGCAGCAATGCAGAACAAATATACAAAGAAATAAAAAATATGAAGAAAATAATATAAGATATAGAAGAGAGATCTGGGATAACTAATATGTGAATAACACAATTACTAGGAACCAAAAGGAACAGATAAGAAATAATGAACAAAGAAATAATAGTATGCCAGTTCACTGAACTAAAGAAAAACTTGAACTTTCTGAAAGAACTACTGAGTTTCAGGGAGAAATGGGTTGGGAAGACCATTGGCCATAAGAAGGCCTAGGCTCCACTTGGCCTTAATGGAGACGAGTTGGAAGGATGCTGAGAGTGGAGCTACATGGCCAGAGGTGTGGCAGAAAGGCTGTGCGAGTGTGGTGAGGATTCACGGAGTACAGGGCAGCCCAAGCATCTGGAGAGAAGATGGCTTGTACATACCCTTGCTGCCATCCAGAACTCCATGACCCCAGAGGTTTCCTGACTGGCTGCTCCAGTGACAGCAGGCATAATTAACAAAACATGCAAATATATTGTGGTAATAACATTTTCAAAATATTAAAATAATAAACCTTGATTTTTAATCTAATAAAGCTATATTTAAATAATATCCTATTTAATAAAGAGGGAATATGCTAATTGACCCTCACACCCTCACAAAGATGATGATGCTCACAGCCAATAAGGAGAGATATGCTAATCGACTGCCACACCCTCAAAGATGGCAGTGCCCACAGCCACAAAATGGTGGCATCTAGTCCTTTCAGCCCCACTTGGCAGCAGGCTTGCAGCATGGCCGGGCATGCCCCAGGTGGATCTGACTGCTCTGTGTGCCTGCCTCCAGAGTCCCTTAGCCCCCCAGCCACCCAGAGCTGGCCCAAGGTGCACAGATGGTGGCTGCCCAGCTGCCCAGGGCCACTCAAGGCTCAGGTAACCAGGGCCTCCTGAGGCTTGCACTGCTGGCAGTGGCACCAGCAGTGGTGTGATGGGAGGGTCACCTTTCCCTGATTGCCAAGTCACCTCCTGCTCCTGAGGATTCCCAGACTGTGAGAGGGGACAGGGTGGGCTAAAGGACCCCCCTCCAGTAGATAAATATACAATACAAAATATAAGAGTGTTTACCACAAACAGAAGCTTATAATAGGACCTTTATAAAGGGAAAAAGAAAAGCAGCAGGGAGAATTGACAGATACAGTATGGTATGTTCACCACCCTATTGTTGTGGTGAGGTGACTTTTGAGGTCGTACTACAGGTTGTGACTAATGAGCTGTGAGAGGGAGGGACATGGGGAACTGGTATCTCATGGAATCCCAGAATAGTATTAAAATACTAGAGGCCCAGTGCATGAAATTTGTGCACAGGGGCAGAGCGGGGATATCCCTTAACCCAGCCTGCATCCTCTCCAATCTGGGACCCCTTGGGGGATGTCAGAAATCTCTCTCACAATCCAGAAGTGCTGGCTCCTAACTGCTTGCCTGCCTGCTTGCCTGATTCTGCCTGCCATTCTGATCACCCCCTAACTGCTTCCCTGCTAACCTGATTGATGCCTATTTGCTTCTCTGCCTGCCTGTTCGCCTCCAACTGCCCACCCTTGCTGGCATGGTTACCCTCAACTGCCCTCTCATGGTGGCCTGATCACCCACAACTTCTGTCCCCTGGACAGCCATCTTGTGATGATGTTGTGTGAGGGCATCACACAATGCCACCTAGGCTTTTATTATATAGGATGATGTGGTTTACATCTACTTGAGTCCTTGAAAGATTTTAAGAAGAAATGGCTCCACTTACCTTCATTTGATAGAAAAAAATACATTTTTTATGGTTAACCCATTCAGATTTTAGGCTTAATTTGTTGCATCAGTTATAACCTGGTTATTCTGACTAATATAAAAAAGCTCAAGTTAAGAAAATTATGAACAAAGATATTAGTAAACATGTGGTAAATCTGAATTAACATGATTTATAATTTTGTATTAATTTTTTTAAAAAAGAACTGTATCTTATGTGGCTCAGTTGGTTGACCATCATCCAGTGCATCAAAAAGTTGTTGGTCAATGTTTCTCTGTCACATCTATGTTTCTTTCTCCCTTTCCTTCCCCTCCCTTTAAAATCAATAAAATATTAAAAACATGTTTAATATGTAAACTTGAAACATATTAGAACTGAGATAGTATTGCAGTCAATGAACTAAACTCATTGGCTTTTTTTTTCCTGTCGTTAAGCTACACTACATATTTCTGTTCTGTCATTTGTGGCCACATGGCTAGCTGGGTCTTCATAAGGTTTCCCCCTCAAGCTACTCAGGATGGAGATAGTCTGTAAAATGACCTAAAGACTTCGTTTTAAAAACTAGAGTACTACTGCATGAAATTTGTACAGGGAAGGTATGTGTGTCTCTCAGCCCAGCATGCACCCTCTCCAATCTGGGATCCTTTGACGGATGTCTGACTTCCCGTTTAGGTCTGACCCCAGGCAGTAAATTGGCAGTTGGACATCCCCTCACAATCCAGGGCTGCTAGCTCCCAACCACTTGCCTTTCTGCCTGCCTGCCTGATTACCCCTAACCAGTCCCCTGCCATCCTGATCAACCCCTAACTGCTCCTCTGCTGGCCCAATTGCCCCTAACTGCCTTCCCCTGCCAGCCTGGTCACCCATAACTCCCCTCTTATACACACCTGATTACCCCAAAATGTCCTTTCTGCAGGTGTGTCCCCCCCCACCCCCTGCAACTGCCCTAACCTACAGGGATGGTCTTCCCAACCACCTTCCCTTTCAGGCCTAGTTCCTCCCAACCGTTCTCCCCTGCTTGCCTGATTACCCACAACTGCCCTCATCTGCTGGCCATCTTGTGGTGGTCATCTTGTGTCCACATGGGGGCAGCCATCCTGTGTGTTAGAGTGATGATCAATTTGCATATTTCCTCTTTATTAGAAAGGATGGTTGATTGACAAGTGTCAGAATAGTTCCACTGAGCAAAGCACAACTAAACTGGAAATCAAAAAAGATGTTAATTAACACAAGATATCTGTGAAATAAAAAATAGACTTATAAATAACTCATGGATAAGACAATAAATATCACAAAATTTTGAAACATTAATCTCTAACAGAAAATGAAAATACAATGTGTCAGAACTTATGCAATATAGCTATAGAGGTAGGTAAAGAACATTTATAGTTTTAAATGTTCATATATAAAAGAAGGCTAAAAATTAAAAGGCTAAAAATCTAAATTAGGTTAAAGAAAGGGTCAGCACAATAAAAACAAATATAATAGAAAGACAAAATAATAAGAATAGAAATTAATTGAAATAAAAATCAGATTTAAAGAAAACTATTATCATCTTCCTTTTTACAAAAAAAAATCAGAGACATAGAGAAGTTTAACAACAAAATTCAAAGGTAATACTTTAAAAATAATAGACAAGATTTAGTAAAATTAATCAAAGAAATGGTAGAGGACACAATAAATGAAAATAGGAATGAAAAATATGTCATAACTACTACAGCTACAATAGTAATTCTAAAGCCACTATTAGTAAAAATCAGCAGAAACAACATGTGGTATTTATTTATTTATTTATTTATTTATTTATTTATTTATTTATTGTGTTACATGTGTACATATCTCCCCATTGACCCCGCTCCTTCCAGGACATACCCCAACCCCCCAGTGTCTATGTTCACTGGTTATGCTTATATGCATGCATACAAGTCCTTTGATTGATTTCTTATCTACCCCACCTCTCCTTAATCTTCCTGCTATAATTTGACAGTCTATTTGATGCTTTACTGCCTCTGTATCTATCCTTTTGTTCATCAGTTTACAATGTTCATTGTTATCCACAAAAAAGTGAGATCATGTGGTGCTTCTCCTTCATTGACTGGCTTATTTCACTAAGCATAAGGCTCTCCAGTTCCATCCAGGTGGCTGCAAATGGTAAGAATTCCTTCTTTTTAATGGCAGCATAGAATTCCATTGTGTAGATGTACCACAGTTTTCTGATCCACTCATCTGCTGACGGCCCCTAGGCTGTTTCCAAATTGAAGTATTGTAAATTGTGCTGCTATGAACATAAGGGTGCATAAGTCCTTTCTGATTGGTGTTTGCAATTTCTTAGGATAAATTCCTAAGAGTGGGATTGCTACGTCAATTGGGAGATCCATTTTTAGTTTTTTGAGGAAACTCCATACTGTTCTCCACAGTGGCTGCACCAGTCTGCTTTCCGACCAACAGTGCAAAAGGGTTCCTTTTTCACCTCATTCTCTCTAACACTTGTAGTTTGTTGATTTGTTGATGATTGCCATTTTGACAGGTGTAAAATGGTATTAAAATGTTTTTTTGATTTGCATCTCTAGGATAATTAGTGACTTTGGACATGTTTTAATGTGTCTCTTGGCCTTCCTGTTGTCATCTTGCAAAAAGGTACTATTTAGGTCCGTTGCCCATTTTTTTATTGGATCGTTCATCTTCCTTTTATTAAGTTGTATAAGTTGGCTGTAGATTTTGGAGATTAAACCTTTATCAGTGATAACATTTCCAAATATGTTCTCCCATAGAGTGATCTTTCTTGTTGTTTAGTTGATGGTTTCTTTTGCTGTGCAAACACTTTTTATTTTGATGTAGTCCATTTGTTTATTTTTTCTTTAGCTTCCATTGCCTTTGGAGCAGTATCAGTGAAGAAGTTCTTTCGCCATATGTCTGAGATAGTGCTGCCTGTCGATTCCTCTAGTATTTTTGTGGTTTCCCTTCTAATATTTAAGTCCTGTATCCATTTGGAGTTTATTTTTGTATTTGGTGTAAGTTGGTGGTCCAGTTTCATTTTTTTGCATGTATCTGTACAATTTTCCCAACGCCATTTATTGAAGAGGCTATCTTGGCTCCATTGTATGTTCATGCCTCCTTTGTCAAATATTAGTAGAGCATAGTGGTTTGGTTGGATATCTGGGTTCCCTATTCTATTCCATTGGTCTATATGTCTGTTCTTGTGCCAGTACCAAGCTGTTTTGAGAACAGTTGCTTTGTAATATAGCTTGAAATCTGGTATTGAGATCCCAACTACTTTATTCTTCTTTCTCAGAATTGCAATGGCTATTCATGGTCTTTTTTTGTTCCAGATGAATCTATGAAGAATTCTTTCTAGGTCTGTGAAATATGTTGTTGGTATTTTAATGGGTAGTTCATTGAATCTATAGATTGCTTTGGTAGTATGGACATTTTAATGATGTTGATTCTCCCAATCCATGAGCATGCTATTCTCTTCCATCTGTTAACATCTTCCTCTATCTCTTTTTTCAGTGTCCTGTAGTTTTCTACATATAGGTCTTTTACCTCCTCAGTTAGGTTTATTCCTAGATATCTTAAATTTTTTGGTGCGATGGTAAATGGGATTGCTTGTTTAGTCTCTCTTTCTGTAATTTCACTATTAGTGTATACCACAGGTTTCTTGGCATTAATTTTGTATCCTACTACATTGCTGAATTCATTTATTAAGTCAATTAGTTTTGGGATGGAGTCCTTTGTATTTTTTATGTACAAAATCATCTCATCTGCAAATAATGACAGCTATACTTCTTCATTTCCAATTTGGATGCCTTTTATTTCTTCTTCTTCTTGTCTAATTGCAATGGCTAATAATTCCAGTACTATGTCAAACAGGAGAGGTGAGAGTGGGAATCCCTATCTTGTTCCTGTTCTTAGGGGAAATGGTTTTAGATTTCGCCGATTAAGTATGATGTTAGCTGTGGGTTTATCATATATGGCTTTTATGAAGTTGAGGTATGATCCTTCTATTCCCACTTTGCTGAGAGTCTTTATTAAGAAAGGGTGTTGGATTTTGTCAAATGCTTTTTCTGCATCAATTGATATGACTATGTGATTATTATCTCCCAATTTGTTTATGTGATGTATCACATTTATTGATTTGCAGATATTGTACCATCCCTTCATTCCTGGGATGAATACTACTTGGTCATGGTGTATGATCTTTCTGATGTACTGCTGGATCCGATTTGCTAGAATTATTTGAGGATTTTGGCATCTATGTTCATGAGATATATTAGCCTATAATTCTCTTTCATTGTGTTGTCCTTATCTGGTTTTGATATTAGGGTGATGCTGGCTTCATAGAAGGTGTTTGGAAGTGTTCTTTCTTCTTTAATATCTTTGAATAGTCTGAGGAAGATAGGTTTTAATTATTCCTTGAATGTTTGGTAAAACTCTTCTGTGTAGCCAAGTGGTCCCAGGCTTTTGTTTGCTGGAAGCTTTTTGATGACTGCTTCAATTTCTTCCATAGTTATTGAACTATTGAGGTGTTTAGATTCTTCCTGATTGAGTTTTGGAAGGTTATATTTTTCTAGGAATATGTCCATGTTTTGCAGGTTGTCCAATTTGTTGGAATAGAGTTGTTCATAGTATTTTTATTTTTTTTATTAATTTTTATACATATCTCCGCATTGCCCCCCCTCCCACCCAGGAATACCCCAACCCCCCCAGTGTCTATGTTCATTGGTTATGCTTATATGCATGCATACAAGTCCTTTGATTGATCTCTTATGTACCTCACCTAACTTTAATCTTCCTGCTTTAATTTCACAGTCTGTTAGAAGCTTTACTGCCTCTGTATCTATCCTTTTGTTCATCAGTTTATAATGTTCTTTATTATCCACCAATGAGTGAGATCATGTGATGCTTCTCCCTCACTGACTGGCTTATTTCACTAAGCATAAGACTCTCCAATTCCATCCAGGTTGCTGCAAATAGTGAGAATTCCTTCTTTTTAATGGCAGCATAGAATTCCATTGTGTAGATGTACCACAGTTTTCTGATCCACTCATCTGCTGACGGGCACCTAGGCTGTTTCCAAATTGTAGCAATTATAAATTGTGCTGCTATGAACATAGGGTTGCATAAATCCTTTCTGATTGGTGTTTGTGATTTCTTAGGATAAATTCCTAAGAGTGGGATTACAGGGTCAAATGGGAGATCCATTTTTAGTTTTTTGAGGAAACTCCATACTGTTCTCCACAGTGGCTGCACCAGTCTGCATTCCCACCAACAATGCACAAGGGTTCCTTTTTCTCTGCATCCTCGCCAACACTTGTCGTTTGTTGATTTGTTGATGATTGCCATTCTGACCGGTGTAAGATGGCATCGCATTGTCGTTTTGATTTGCATCTCTCGGATGATTAATGACTTTGAACATGTTTTCATGTGTCTCTTGGCCTTGCTTCTGTCATCTTTCGAAAAGGTTCTATTTAGGTACGTTGCCCATTTTTTTATTGGATCGTTCATCTTCCTTTTATTAAGTTGTATAAGTTGGCTGTAGATTTTGGAGATTAAACCTTTATCAGTGATAACATTTGCAAATATGTTCTCCCATACAGTGATCTTTCTTGTTGTTTTGTTGATGGTTTCTTTTTCTGTGCAAAAGCTTTTTATTTTGATGCAATCCCATTTGTTCATTTTTTTCTTTAGCTTCCATTGCCTTTAGAGCAGTATCAATGAAGAAGTTCTTTCGGCATATATCTGAGATTGTGTTGCCTGTGGATTCCTCTAGTATTTTTATGGTTTCCCTTCTAATGTTTAAGTCCTGTATCCATTTGGAGTTTATTTTTGTTTTTGGTGTAAGTTGGTGGTCCAGTTTCATTTTTTTGCATGTATCTGTCCAATTTTCCCAACACCATTTATTGAAGAGGCTATCTTGGCTCCATTGAGTGTTCATGTCTCCTTTGTCAAATATTAGTTGAGCATAGTGGTTTGGGAGGATATCTGGGTTCTCTATTCTATTTCATTGGTCTATATATCTGTTCTTGTACCAGTACCAGGCTGTATTGAGAACAGTTGCTTTGTAGTATACCTTGAAATCTGGTATTGAGATCCCACCTACTTTATTCTTCTTTCTCAGAATTGCTGTAGCTATTCGTGGTCTTTTTTTGTTCCAGATGAATCTATGAAGAGTTCTTTCTAGGTCTGTGAAATATGTTGTTGGTATTTTAATGGGTAGTTCATTGAATCTGTCGATTGCTTTGGGTAATATGGACATTTTAATGATGTTGATTCTCCCAATCCATGAGCATGGTATGCTCTTCCATCTGTTAACATCTTCCTCTATCTCTTTTTTCAGTGTCCTGTAGTTTTCTGCATATAGGTCTTTTGCCTCTTTAATTAGGTTTATTCCTAAGTATCTTAATTTTTTTGGTGCGATGGTAAATGGGATTGCTTTTTTAGATTCTCTTTCTGTAATTTCACTATTAGTGTATAGAAATGCCACAGACTTCTCAGCATTAATTTTGTATCCTTCTACATTGCCGAATTCATTAATTAAGTCAATTATTTTTGGAATGGAGTCCTTAGGGTTTTTTATGTACAATATCATGTCATCTGCAAATAATGACAGCTTACTTCTTCTTTTCTAATTTGGATGCCTTTTATTTCTTCTTCTTCTTGTATAATTGCAATGGCTAATACTTCCAGTAATATGTTGAAAAGGAGAGGTGAGAGTGGGCATCCCTGTCTTGTTCCTGTTCTTAGGGGAATTGATTTTAGTTTTTGCCCATCGAGTATGATGTTAGCTGTGGGTTTATAATTTATGGCTTTTATGATGTTGAGGTATGATCCTTCTATTCCCACTTTGCTGAGAGTTTTTATCAAGAAAGGGTGTTGGGTTTTGTCAAATGCTTTTTCTGCATCAATTGATATGACTATGTGATTTTTATCTCTCAATTTGTTTATGTGATGTATCACATTTATTGATTTGCGGATATTGATCCATCCCTGCATTCCTGGGATGAATCCTGCTTGGTCATGGTGTATGATCTTTCTGATGTACTTCTGGATCCGTTTTGCTAGAATTTTGTTGAGGATTTTGGCATCTATGTTCATGAGAGATATTGGCCTATAATTCTCTTTTATTGTGTTGTCTTTATCTGGTTTTGGTATTAGGGTGATGCTGGCTTCATAGAAGGTGTTTGGAAGTGTTCCTTCTTCTTGAATGTTTTTGAATAATCTGAAGAGGATAGGTTTTAATTCTTCCTTGAATGTTTGGTAAAACTCTCCTTTGTAGCCGTCTGGTCCCGGGCTTTTATTTGCTGGAAGCTTTTTGATGACTGCTTCAATCTCTTCCATAGTTATTGGACTATTGAGATGTTTGGCTTCCTCCTCATTGAATTTTGGGAGGTTATATTTTTCTAGGAAAATGTCCATTTCTTGCAGGTTGTCCAGTTTGTTGGAACAGAGTAGTTCATAGTATTTTTTAACAATCCTTTGTATTTCCACAGGGTCTGTTGATATTTCTCCTCTTTCATTTCTGATTTTGTTTATTTGGGTCTTTTCTCTTTGCTTCTTGATGAGCCTGGCTAGAGGTCCATCAATTTTGTTTATCCTTTCAAAGAACCAGCTCTTTGTTTTGTTGATCTTTTGAATTGTTTCTTTGGTCTCCAAGTTGTTTATCTCTGCTCTGATCTTCACTATTTCCTTCCTTCTGAGTACACTGGGCTTTTCTTGTTGCTCTCATTCTAGCTCTTTGAGTTGTAGGTTTAGGTGATTTATTACCATTGTTTTCTGTTTTTTGCAGTAGGATTGTAGGGCTATGAACTTCCCACTCAAGACTGCTTTCTCTCTGTCCCATAAATTTTGTATTGTTGTGTTGTCATTGTCATTTGTTGCCATGATGTTTTTTATTTCTTCCTTAATCTCTCTGGTTACCCAGTTGTTGCTTAATAGCATGCTGTTTAGTCTCCATGTGTTTGATTTCTTTCTATTGTTTTTATTATAGTTGATTTCCAGTTTTATGCCACTGTGGTCTGAGAAAATGCTTGATATGATTTCTATCTTCTTGAATTTGAAGAGACTTTTCTTATGACCCAATATGTGATCTTTCTTTGAAAATGACCCATGTGCACTGGAGAAGAATGTATAGTCTGTGGCTTTGGGGTTAAATGTTCTGAAGATGTCAGTTAATTCCATTTGGTCTAGTGAGTCATTAAGGATTGATGTTTCTTTGCTGATTTTTTTGTTTAGAGGATTTGTCCAATGGTGACAGTGGGGTATTAAAGTCTCCTACTATGATTTATTGCTGTCAATCTGTCCTTTAATATCCTCCAAGAGTTTTTTTATGTATTTAGGTGCTCCTATATTGGGTGCATATATGTTTACCAGAGTTATTTCTTCTTGTTGGATTGTTCCCTTTAGTATTATGAAGTGGCCTTCTTTATCTCTTATTATGTCCTTCACTTTGACATCTAATTTGTCATATATAAGTATTGCAACCCCATCTTTTTTTTCATTTCCATTTGCTTGAAATACCATCTTCCATCCCTTCACCCTCAATCTGTGTGCATCTCTTTTCCTGAGGTGGGTTTCTTGCAGACAGCAGATATATGGATCATGTTTTCTTATCCAATCGGTTACCCTATGTCTTTTGATTGGAGCATTTAATCCTTTTACATTTAGAGTTATTATTGATAAGTACTTATCTGTTGCCATTTTAATCCTTACCCCCGAGCTCCTTCTTCGCTTCCTCTTTCTTTTTATTACAGCAGACCCTTTAACATTTCTTGCATTGCTGGTTTGGTGGTAATATATTGTCTTAGTCCATTTTTGTCTGCGAAGCTTTTGATTTCACCTTCAATTTTGATTGAGAGTCTTGCAGGGTACAGTATTCTTGGATTTAGACCCTTCCTTTGCATGCCTTTGTATATTTCATCCCATTCCCTTCTAGCCTGACGAGTTTCTGTTGAGAAGTCAGTAGCTAGTCTTATGGGAGTTCCTTTGTAGGTAACTTTGTGTTTCTCTCTGGCTGCTTTTAGTATTTTTACTTTGTCCTCGGTGTTTGCCAATTTAATTATAATGTGCCTTGGTGTCGGTTTGTTGGGGTTCATTTTGCTTGGAACTCTGTGAGCTTCTGGGATTTGTGTGTATTTTTTCTTTTCTATACTGGGGAAATTTTCTGTCATTATTTCTTCAAACACGTTCTCTAATCCTTTTTCAGTTTCCACTCTTTCTGGAACCCCAATTATATGGATGTTGTTTTGTTTCATGTTATCCCCAAGTTCCCTTAGGCTCTCCTCTTGCTTTTTAACTTTATTTTCTAGAAGCTGCTGTACTTGGGTATTTTTTCCTACCGTGTCTTCTAGCTCACTGATGCTGTCTTCTGCTTCTTCTAGTCTACTTTTGATGTTTTCTATTGAGTTCATCATAGCAGTGATGTAATTTTTTATTCCTTCTGGCATTTCTTCTTTCTTCTTCATTTCGTCTTGGGTTTTCTTCATTTCCTCTTGGCTCTTACCGATATTGTCAAATTTGTCTCCCATTCTTTTCATCAATCTTATGATCATTTCTCTGAACTCTTTCTCTGGCAGGCTTGTTTCTGTTTCTATTTCGTTCACTTCCTTTTATGGTGTTACCTGCCTTTCTGTCATATGCAGATTGTTTCTTCTTCTGCCCATGGTCTTTCTTCTCCAGGTGTTGGGTTATGTAGTTCTCTCTCCTATGTTGATTCAAAGGCACAAAACTACAACATGACAAGGCACTAACAGAAATGTATTCATGATGTTAATAATCACCAGTAAGGTGACCACCAATGAAAGACAAATTAGAGGTATGTAGAGAAAGAAGAAAAGGAAAATGAGGAAAAAAGAAAGGAAAGAAGTGTCAAAATCAAAATTGGGAGAGGGAGAAAATAAATAAATAAATAAATAAATGAAAAAAATTAAAAAATAAAAAGGAGAAGAAGAAGAAAACAGAAATCAAAAAAGAGAGAGAAAAGAAAGAGCATAAGAGAGAAAAGAGGAACAAAGTATAGATGTCAGGATAAAACTCCAATAGAACAGTCACTAATCCCCAAAAAAGCCAGCAACCAGTACCTGGAGATTAATACAAACTACAAATAACAACTGGTATCAAGGGAGGTGAGGGAAAAGAGAGGTAAAAAAAACAAGGCAAAACAAAGCAAACAAAAATCAAAATAAAACAAGTTGAATAATTTAAACAATCTCCCAAAAAAGTATAAAAAATCGATATAATCGCCGTTCAGGCAAATAACAACACAAGGGGATAGAGAAAAACAACTTTTTGGATAGTGAAGAAAAGAGGAGAGAGGTTTGTATAAACTTGTAGTAGGGAATTTGAAATTAGATATATAAGTGGGGTGAAATTTTAACCAAGTAAATTAAAAGAATAGGGAGAATCTAAAGTTCGAAAGGGAAAGAGAAACAAGAAAACAAAATGGGGAAAGTTAGGAGGAAAATGTTGGCATAAAGGTAGACTTGAGATGGAGTAAAATTATGCTAAAGAAAAGATGAAAATAGAATGTAGAACTCTAATCCTGAAGTAAAATAAAGGGAAAACAAAATGACACTTGTTTTTTTTCCAAAAGGTAAAATAGTAGTAGTAATAATACTAGTTGAAAAAAAAAGTAATAATCAAAAAGGTAAAATCAATTGAGGAGGAAAGGAAAAATAGTTTTTTAATTAAAATATGCAAAAGTGAAAAATTAAAAAAGATAAAATAAAATTAAAAATTTAAAAAAAGAAAATGAAAAAAAGAAAAAAAGAAATAGTATGGTCATTCACTTACACTATTGTTCTGCTTGGCACTCCTGTTTCCCAGTAGGGAGGGTATGGCAGTTCCCTGTGTTCCACTGCTGATTTCTTAATCTCTTTATACTTTAGTGGTTATGGGAGAGTCAATTTGTGCGTCATCAACTGGGTGGCAGTGTTTTGCAACTGACCTCTGAGACTAAGCACAGGACCTCTCTAGGCTGTGCTCAGATTCTGCTACTCTGTGGTTCTCAAAACCGGTTTGTGGGGATTTTGCAGCCGGGACACTGTAATAACTCCCAGGCTGTCCTTCTGCCTCAGATCAAAATGAGTTGTTTTCTGGAACTCCCTTCTGTCAACAGCTCCGTTTCCACACTTAGGGATCATGCCCTGTCCCACATCCATGGACCTCTTCAGAGGCTGCTTTCCCGCAGCCCGGTTCCCACAGTGTGCGTGTCTCTCTTCTGTGGGTCAGGAGACCTCACCTTATCTCAGGCAAAATCTGACCTTTCCATGTGCCGTGTGGACCTCCTCTAAGTCTGCGTGTCTGCGCCGATTGGAGAGCGGTGTTTTGGGTCTCCGGCTGTTTGGTGAGTGCTGCAGCTGCAGCTTTCAGACCACCGCAGACATCCACCTCTCTCTGCAAGATGGCGCGGTCTCCGTATTCTTGCTGGTTCCTCCAGCAGACAAAAACCCCATGGCAGGGGCTGTCTGGTCAGGAGAGCCCCGTCCAGCAGCCCCCCACCTTCTCCTGGAGGATAATTGACTCTTAACTTGCCAACAAACACTCCCAGTGTGATTCTCAGCTGCTCTCTCTCCCTCTGCCCAGCGACAAAGCTCCAGACGCTTCTGTCTATTCCGCCACCATTTCAACATGTGGTTTTTACTTCATTATTTGATCCAGCTTCAAACTCAGCATTTTGGAAGTTAGAAGAGCCTCTGCCTATTTCAGCATTAAACCTGACATTCCTTGAATCCTGCTTATGTGAGTACATAATTTTCTATTATAAGTAATCACTGTAACTATATTAATAGGAACAAGGAAAATCATTTGCATTTATTGTGAATATCCACATATTCACTTTTAAATATAGGCAAGCATTTTAAATACAACTTGAAAGAAAAATCTCTGTTTGGTAAATTATATCAGTCAACTGAAGTATAAATGTTGAATCAATCAAAGAATAAAATACTGCAATAGTGATGTTTGTGAGCACTTATATGCACAAAATGCTTATCAAAAACTATATATATGGTGGAAAGTGACAAAACATTAATATTTAGTATGTTGGCTACATAATTTTAAAATGGACAATTTATCCTTTTTTCAGCTCTCAACTATTTATAAATTTATTAAATAATAAAAAAACAATGGTAGAATTTATATAATATAATACATTTAATCTGGGAATAATTATTTAATGTACTAGCTATCATAGACATACTGTAAAGTAGCCTTAGTGAACCATACCACATACAATCCACTATATTCAAACACAGTGAAAACTGTCTTGTTTTTGCTCAAAATAAAAAAAAAGAAAGGTGATAAAATGTCACTCTCATGATAAGATTACATCATATGCCAAAGTTGATGGTATGCCATTCTACTGATTACAGGATGTTTTGTAAGACTGTTAAGTTCACTAACCGAGATGCTGTCTTACTAGTCTTGCAGAGAGAAACCTCTATTTTGTGAAGAGTACCTCATTACAGGGTAGGTGAGGCAATGCCTTAATGAACTGATTTTGCTAACAGCTAATGAATTTATTAATTTTTCATAATATGAGGTTAGCCTAACATAGCATGAATTTTTTAACTGTGTGACTTACCAGTTCTATGACTAGTATTTTTTAAGTATTCTGAGAATTAGTGTCTGCAATGGTATAATAACAATGTTAATTTACCTTGCAGTGTTGTTGTAAGGACTGTACATAATGTATGTAAAGTGTCAGCACGTAGTAGTTTTTAGTTATGTTTTTTTTCAGATGTAAAAGTGTCAATGGTCTCTGACCTGTTCCAGCCTCATATTTTCATCTGAAAATACGACCTGCAAGATTCCTGAGAGGATTAAATAAGATTAGGGAAAGAAAGATCCTTGTCTATTACATAATAACTGTCCTTTAAGACTGGCTATTCAAATACTAACACTGCTTTTTCTTTTCATATGTACATATACATGTACATGCACATATACATATGCATATACATATACATAGCGAGAGAATGACAATACTAAAATGAGCACATTTCATAAACTTTTCTAAATATTAACAAGGACAATAAAACTTAGTATCTATGATCATTTCTGAAACTACTTTTTATTCTGAATAAAAATATCCTTCAAGTTGTTTTAGAGAAGAGCTTATTTCTCTTATAAACTGTCATCACCATTTCTCTTTCAGAAAATGAAACCATGGTTTCCGGGAAGGAAGTGGATGCTAATGGCATCTTCCACTGAGCTCCATACATCTTAAGCTTTCTGCAATTCCATTTCTTACTCTTCACTCTCAGGATTCGGATCCACCCATTTTATAATTATATGTTCTTCAAGAGAAATTGATGAGAGTGCTAATACTCTGAAAGAGTATCTTGTTGCCTCATATAAAACAATATTTCCTATTTCAACAGATGATTTGAAAAGCTGATGCATTCATTATCAATCACTTCTCACTCACAAAGAATGCACAGCCCTACTGCCCAGAGCTCATTGATTCCCATCTGTGACCTGAAACAGCAAACACACATTGTCAGGTTCTAAGAGTTTAGGTGCCTATGAGCTTGGTAATTCTACTTGATCTATGAAGAGCACTTGACAAATTCAGACTACTTTCACAGAATCATGTCCTTTGGCCTGCTCAGGGCCCAGAGGTATTATTACCTCTACACAATAGAATATATATATTTGCAGAAGTGGGTGTCTTTCTCAAACTTACTTTACCAGTAAATGGCATGGCCATACCTGGTATCCTGGCTTCTCTTCTCCTTATTGGGAGTTTTTAAACTTATCATGGATGTGCCTTCAAATAGTTGTGACCTTGAGCTTTTGCAATCCGATGGAATTTGGGTTTGAGTTTCAGCTCTTCCTTTTCCTAGCTTTGTGACTATAGGTAAGTTATTTAAACTTTTTAAAATTGAATTGTCTCATTTGTAAAATGGGGGCAATAATTGGGCATTTTTAGTTATGAAAAACTAAATGAGATAATATTTGCAAAATAGCACTTATTAAAACTTCAATGTTAGCTAAAATAATTGTCATAAGAAAACTTGTTTTCTACTGTCTTTTATGAATAATTCTCCATCTACATAGGAAATATACAGTATATGACACCAATTTCTAGTGAATAGAGATAGTTCTAAGAATAAAAATAAATCTTTACTATTTGTAAAAATGAAATAATTTTTTTTTCCTGGGGCTCATAAAAAATGAAACATTTATCAAGTTGCACTTCAAATAATATAGGTTTCCCACACACTCAAAAAGGCATATTTTTACAGGCAAATGAGGCAAAATATGCCTTTTGTCATTCTAAAAACCCAACTGGGACAGTTTTAGTGAAAGCTCAGGTATATGTGTGTGTGTGTGTATGTGTGTGTGTGTGTGTGTGTGTATGTGTATATATATATGTACATATATATATACATATATATTCATATAAATAAATGATGGAAATAGTTACTCCAAGACCATTTCTATTTTATCTTTAAATCTAGGCAAACTTTCTTATAAAAAATCCCAATCAAGACAAAACATAGGGCTATATGTCACTATAGAACTTGGAATATAATTGTTTTGCATTGATTTTGGACTCTCTTATCAAAATAACTTGATATTTTTGTATCAGGTAGCCAGGTATAGCTTCAAAGAAATCAAGATAGAAATTACATTTCATCAGAGAGGATCTAAAAAGGCATATATTTGGGTGACTGGCTCAAATATTTTACATTAGTGGCTGCTATTTTTAGTTTACTTTGTATAGACTGTGGGCTACATTTTGGCCCGGTACATGGATTTGTGCACATTGAAAGGAAATTAATTAGAATAAATATTTTAATATTGCTATTCTCCCTTTCTCAATTATAGAAGTGTCAACCAAATTCATGACCAACAATGACAGATGGAAACACACATGCATGATTGGCACCATGAGAGCTTTATATGTACAATGCATGCACAAGTCAACTTAGCCTTTAATATATATATATTAGAGGCCTGATGCCTGAAATTCGTTCAAGAGTAGGCCTTCCTTCCACTGACTGCTGGCACAGGCTTCCCTCTGGCACCCAGGACCTGGGCTTTTCTCACAGCCCTGGCTTAGTCTGGAAGGTCATCTGAAAGGAGGTCCGGAATGATGTCCAATCTAAATAACATATTACACTTTTATTATTATATATAGAATAAACTTGCTTAATTAGACCTGCTTTCTGATTTATCTAAACTTTTCCAGTCCAGTGAAGCACCCCAACTTCTCTTTCAGGTAAATTGTCAGCAACACAGCAGTAAATATCAACACAAAACAGATTATTATTTTAGATCACTCAGGAAGAACAAAGGGTGAAATATTTGACTGTAGTAGTGTTTGACTATATTCTGTGCAGTGAGAAAACCTGAAGTTATTTTCAAGGTCCACCATTTCTTTTTATTTATTTAATTAAACATTTTATTTATTGATTTCAGAGAGGGAGAGAGAGAAACATCAATGATAAGAGAGAATTATTGATTGGCTTCCTCCTGCACACCCCCTACTGGGGATCAAGTATGCAACCTGAGCATGTGCCCTTGACCAGAATTGAACCTGGAACTCTTCAGTCCACAGGCCGATGTGCTATCCACTGAGCCAAACCAGCTAGGGCTAGGTCCACCATTTCTTACTTCTTTTCAGTCAGGTCAAGTTTCTAAACTTTCTAAATCTCCGTTTTCTGCCTAATTAAAAGAAAATAGAATTTTACAGAGTCTCCTATCTACCTACTTCAGGACTTCTGTGATCAAATGAGATAATGCATGAAAAAATGCTTCACAGACATTTGGTTAAACTGTAAAATGTTTGCACGTGGCTATAAAGCAAGTTGTGTTCCTGGGCTGAACAAACTTTAAGGAGGATAGTCACTAGGGAGAGGAAGCTGAACATTGCTACATGACATCATTACCTGGGGTCTACAGCCACTATTTCTGGGCTAGGCTTGACTGGGTTATGGGCTATATTTTGTGCTATGGAGTCTCAACAGTGTGAGACTCACCAGTGGCTATGATTTGGTGGGCTGTCACTCCAGGATGGTGGTGAGGATTATGCACCACTTAAGGGAAGCCGAGTGTTGCTTTGTGAGCACCAGTCTGCAGTGCCATTTCTCTGTAAATGGACAGTGCATGTCCTGCATTGGGCATCTGCCCCTGGTGGTCAGTGTGCATCATAGCAACTGGTTGGATGGTAAGAGGGACACTTAGCAAATTATTCTTTCATATATATATATATATATATATATATATATATATATATATATATACTAGTAACCCAGTGCATGAAATTCTTGCATGGTGGTAAGGGTTGTCCCTCAGCCTGACCTGTACCCTCTCCAACCT
>PVJN01020694.1:0-35662 GCA_004026805.1 Lasiurus borealis | reverse complement strand
CATGATTTCTTTAGTAGTTTACTTCCCTTTACTGACCTACTAATGCATTTTTCAAAACTTTCTGCTCATACCATAGATTTGCCCAGCTCTTCACTTTATAATTTATTGCTAGTCTCTCTACAGGTTTTCTAAGACTTTCTTATGCTACCCAAAGTCTGATGTAATTAAAACTCATTTGTCTTTTACTTCTTTCCTGACTCTGATTCCATCTCTCAGTCATTTCTCTCTCTCTAGAGACTGAAAGATATCCAGAACTCCTTTTCATCTCCTCTCCATTGACAGCCACAGGTGGGCATAGGCCTGCAGTTCTGGGGAATGGCCCATGCTCAGAAATTACCATTCCCTCTCTTTCCTGCCCTTCTTCAAAACACCAAACCCTTTGATATAGGGATATGTGGATTTGGCCAGGAAAGTGGGGACTCTCTGAGAGCCCATTACATTAAATCATATTGACAACTGCCTGTCACCCTACTTGAAATTATAACCAAGACTCAGAATACTACTGTGTAGTATTCATAAACTAACAACAAACAAACAAACCCTCAGAGTCTTTTACTCTGTATTTTTATGTATCTAGTAAGTGATCTACTTTTTGGATGCCAGCTCATCATTTCTGACTCGTGATTACTGTATTTTTTCACTATAGACATGGCTAGTCACTTTTTATTTTGGTGACATTTGTTTTCCTCACAATGTAATTTCATAGGCAACACGTAATGATCCTATGATGTAATATGTAATTGCTAGCTATAGTTTAAACTCTAAAAAACAATTTACGATAGGCCCAAAGGCTAAATGGAAGCATGGTATATGAATTGGTCATATTTCTTCTTTATCTCAGACATTTTGAAGATGTGATTATGCTTATGAAGATACAAATACACAATGGTTACTCAACAAGCACCTGTTTATAGAGTGACTATATGTAATTAAGCACCTGCCTGGTCATAGCTATCTTGTGAGTACCAGGCCAGTTCTAACCAGTCACCAGGTCGGGGTGGGGCCGGGGGAGGTCAGTAACTTGGATTAGGCTGAGTGAAAGCTCTCAGTTGAGTAGCAGTAGGTGTTGCTTGAGACCTCTGGGGAGCAGATACTGAGATGTCATTAGGAATGTAAAAGGTTTACTCTATGAGGAAGTAAGATTTGTGAAAAGAATGGAGAAAGTAGGATTGGGTATGGGGAGCCATCAAACCATGATGCCGACCTAAAAAGTCTCTGGTAGCCCAATGAGGAGCTCTGAACAAAGAGTGCCTGTCCTGAGGTCAGCATTGGTGGAAAGGGTCAGGCTGAGGGCCAGAGAAGAGCTTGGCCTGGGCTCCAAAATGGAAGCAGACCTAAAGGATGTAAGAACTGGAAGTGTCAGCTAACTCTTCTTCTCCAGACTGAGTTACAAGCACTTTCTTCAAAGAGGGTCTGGGTGATGCATTTCTGTATGTGTTTCATGGGCTAAGACAGAAAAAGTAAGAGAGAGCCAAGGTCCAAATTCTTGAACTCACTGCATCAAGAATTGTAAACTTGGTGCAGTGGGTTCAAACCAAATAAGGTCAGGGAGTGAGTTTCAGGGCTCAGGAGTGGCCTGAACATTAGGTTTAACACCAGCTGGAATTTAATACTTCCTTTTATTGTTACTAAGATAAGCCACAGGCATGGAGGGGTCATTCTGGCTGAAAGGACCAGGGTTGTGCTATACAATAAAAAATATACAAAACATTCCACAGTTGTCTCTGCTTTAACTAGAGATGTGACTGGAGAACCTTGGGGAACATTTGGTGTTTGCACTATGTTCTGCTGTTTTAATAGGAGAAGCCAAATGGCATAGACACCACGGCTATCTACACATAAATGAAGTCAGGGTGGTAGTTGAGGAGGCAGGCCCTAGAATGAGACAATCCGTCCAAGCCCCAGGACTACTGCTTCAGGTGCTGTGACCTTGGGAAATTTATTTATCCTCACAGCTTCAGTTTATTAAATGTGAAGTATAGACAATAAATGATACCCATCAGGTGGGGTTGTTGTCTGGATTAAACCCATGTTATACCCTGAACCAGCAGTGTCATTGCCATGTGGAAGTTTGTTAGAAAGGGCTCTTGAGCCCTATTTCAGACAAACAGAATCAGAAATCCATTTTTCTGAACTCCCCCCAGATGATTTTGTATTCATGTTAACAGTTGAGAAGTACTAGATTAATGATATAAAGTCCCTTACTTGATATGTAGTAACCACACATTAGATATTACTTGTTTTTCTTTTTGTCTTAAAAATGATTGCTATTTTCATTCATCTTGAGTTACAAAGTGAGAACGTAAACAAATCTTGCATCACTCAGCCCCCACAAGGCAGTTGCCTCAGGCTTGTAGAAGCCCTGAGAATACATCAGAGCCCTGGGCACTTCACTGCTGGCAGCCTCAGTTTAGCACCCTCCTTTTCCACCTGAGTGCTTCATCCTGCACATCCTAGCTCCAGCTACCACAGCTCTATTGACCACAGCTCCAAGGAGGACAAGCACAGCCAAGATGCCTACAGTGGGGAATGTAGTCTGAGGAGGTAGTTCCCTTCTCTGGATCAGGGGCTCCGGCAGCCCCTCATGCTGCTCATGGCACATGTATCTCTGCTCCTTTCCATAAGGCACCACTACTGCCATCCACTTCTGGAAGGTGTTGGCCTCTGCAGGCCTGGTCTCCACAAGCTCTGTGCCCTGGGTCTAGTCTTCTCTGTCATGCTGCCAGGTCAGGGTGATCTCTACAGGTTAGGAGCCCAGGGCCCAGCACCTCAGGGTGACCTCATGGTCAGAGATGAAGGGGTGGTCATATATGTCTTTGGAGGGTCTGTGTGCTTCAGCATCTCCCACCCTTTTACTAGGTAAATGCGGAGCCACTGCACACACATAGCAAGTGGGAGGCGACTGGCGCTTGCAGCACACACGTCTTAAGCCATGTTGCTTGGGGGCTGTTCATTGGCACTGAGTAGGAGATATCTTAGTGCCACTTAATAGAGGATTCTATTTCACCTGGTCTCCATGAGGGAGACACTCATTCAGAGCCCTCCACATGACTCAAGACCTATGCCACAGCTAGAAAAGAGAAGGTGGGTACAGGACAGTGCTCAGATAGGAGGGAATGGAGGGACTGCTCCCAGGTACACAAGTAGAGTAGGACATCATTATTTTCCAGAGCATCCCACACTCAAGCAGTCCATAGAAACAACTGATGAAGCCTGGAATTGAAGTAAGTTTTAACTCTGAGGTATGAAAAATTGGAGAACGGTCTAAAAATAGCATCATGGGTCCATCCCAGCATTGAGAACATAACTATTGATGAAGAAAAGGGAAATCCAGAAGAACAGTTATCCCAACAGAAAATACTCCCTGAGCCACTCATGCAGAAGACAAAGAACTGGAAAATGAGATCAAATTCCACTTTATGATAGCTTATAGTTTGTTGTCCATATATTTTTTAAAATATTTTTATTTATTTCAGAGAGGAAGGGAAAGTGAGAGAGATATAGAATCATCAATAATGAGAAAGAATCATTGATCAGCTGCCACCTGCACGCCCCACATTGGGGACTGAGCCCTCAACCCAGGCAAGTGCCCTGACCAAGAATTGAATCATGACCTCCTGTTTCATAGGTTGATGCTCAATCACTGAGCCACACTGGCTGGGCTGTTGTCTATATTAATGTTAAAGCTGGGCATTATTTTTAATTTCAGGGCGTGGTTTTGATTATTCTCAAAATTATTTTATTATATTATATTTATAAAGCCCTCAGTTAAAAGGACCTTCAAATTATATCATACAAATATCTGGACCAAATACGTAGACCCAAGCTGAACATTATGTTAGGGTTCTGATACCCAGCTTGGGTAAAGAAAAACACCTAGAAAGCACCGCCTCAAGCTTGATTTTGCTCTTAGTGTAATACATCACACAGCCATCCCTCAGAGGTTATTGAAAGATAACAGGTAAGCAAGCAATGTGAAATGAATCACTCTGTGAATAGCATATTTTGAATTGAAAAAAATATGAACCAGACTACAAAATACGTAGTAAGAATCCTAGATTTGAGTGGAGTAGAATCAATAGCTGAAACTGAGGAAGTGTTTAGATTAAAAATGAGTATGACTGTTTATAAATAAAGCTTTAATTAACATTTGTGCTTCAATAAAACATTACAAATTGTACTTTTAGCATCCCAGGGTTCTTCGGGGATGCACTGACTACAAGGGACTAACCACAGCTGTGAATAATTCATGTGGAATAGTGAGCCATAGATAAAAAGAGAAGAGCAATTGATTGTTTTTTTTCCTAAGGAATTGTTAATGTTACCTTACATTTTATTGAACCAGCCTCAAAAAATAACAGAGCCTGAACATTATTGTTGCCGTTATTACCTTTTCTTTCCAAGTGCCATATCTTGTTCTCTCTTGAGTTGATATATTCTGATTAGTTTTGCTTACTTTAAAGATTTACTTTTTCTGGAAAAGAATGCTTGACTAGAGCCTCTCATATTTGAATTTATTCAGTTATAAACACTGCTATCAAATTTAAATAGTCTTCCTTATCTTATTAAAATCTATTTGTTCATTTCCCTCCATTTAATATATGTAACTGTTCTCCAATGCCCTTTCTCCCTAATTACAAGGAACAAATGTGTCTTTCATTAGCCACAGCCATAGCTACAGCCCCACATCACCCAAGGAATCAGGACAGCTAACACAAAGCCTACAAATATCACCATGGCAGAATTGAATGTGACTGAAAGATTCCGAGGGTCCAATTCGCCTTGGATTAAGCCAGGAAACTCATTTCCAGGACCTCAGAATCAGCTGTGATTGAGCAAACAGGCAATTTAGTGATAGTCACAGATGTAGGGTCTGGTTTAGACTATTTGCCTCTTTTCATTTTCAGAAGAGCTTTAATGGCCAATACTGTTTCATGTTTCCTATCAGGCTCATCATTGTTTGTTAAGTGTGCTAGCCCTGGCCTGTGTGCCCAGTGGGTTGGAATGTCGTCTGTGCACTGAAAGGTTGCAGGTTTAATTCCCAGTTGGATTGCACAAGTGAGCACACTGAAGGCAGATGAAGCTTCAGCTGAAACCTGGACATGCTAGTGGCTTCCTGATCAATGTTTCTCTCTCACATCAGTGTTTTTCTCTCTCTGCACCCCATCCCATCCTCTTCCTCTTTCTCTGAAATCAATGAAAAACACATTATTGGGTAAGGATTTAAAACATAAAATAAAATGTGTTATTCACCCTGGTATATGAATCTAATCTAATGATGCACCCAGTGTCTCTCTTTGTTTGGGTCTTTTGGTTTATGATTTGATGTGTGTGTGTGCATGCTTTTGTTTTTGGCTTTTATTCAGAGAAACTAAGGTCTGAGCTCCTTACATTCAGCTTTAAGCTGTTAGACTTCTTTATTTTTTACCTTTTATAAAAAGCCCAATTCTCCACAGAAGAAATAAACAAATTGGACAAAATTTGATTTTTTTTGAGTTGTAGAAACTGCCTCAGTTTGAGGGGGCAACTTGAGGTAGAGCTTTGGATAAAGAAAGTCATGTTAGGTCCAGTCCCTCCCAGTATGCACTCCTTCCTCCCCAACCTCTCATCCTCAACTGCTAAAACAAAACAAAACTAAACTAAATCACAAGGATCTTACACTAGGAGGCTTAAACAACAAACATTTATATCTCATAGTTCTGGAGGCTGGGAAGTTGAAGATCAAGGTGCCGACTCAGTAAGGACCAAATGGCCATCTTTAACTGTGTCCTAATGAGGTAGAAGGGTCAAAAGCTCTCTGAGGTCTCTTTTATAAGAGCACTAATCCCATTCATGGGAGTTCTAACCTCTTGATCTAATCACCTCCAAAAGATCCCTTCTCCTAAGGATTTCAACATATGGGGGTAGAGCACACGTATTTGGTCCATAAAAATAGGTAACTAGATTTGCTAGTGTCAAGAGAAGTAGAGAGATGATATCAGTGAAATATAATATGTATTACTGACATGCCTTATTTCACAGATTGTTTCTTGAATAAAAGCCAGCTTTGCCCCAGGAGGGTCCCTGATACTTCACTTGAGTCTCTTATGTCCATATAAGCAGGAAATCAGTTTACCTCTTGGATTCTTTTCAATACATATAGAAATTCCAGGATGATAAATAATCTCGGGAGGGAATTCTGCTTGTACCTATCTCACTACTTTGCTGCTTTGGAGTCAAATGTAACTTCCTTATAGCTGGAGAAATTAACAGCAGTTACTGAAGCTGGTTGATTTAGCATGAGTGGGCACACCAAAGGTAGATGAAGCTGCAGCTAAAGCCTGGACAGGCTAGTGTGCCTTCCTCTGCCCAATGCTGCTGTTTCTGCTGGTGTTTAAATACTGTCTGAAGTGATCAGCTGAGCTGGCCTCTGCCATTATACCCCTGGCCAGCCCATAGTGAACCTTCCAGTTCTTTGGAGGGTTCTAATTCCTTAGCTCCCTGCTGCAGCTCTTTGAATTCACTCCCTGGCCTTTTCCCCATGTCAGGAGCCTCATCCTGGTTGCTGGTACTAGGAATGTCATCTATCCAAACCACCTGACCTCTTACTTGTCACCCCTTAGAAATAGAGCCCCCTTCTATTTTCAGACCCCAGCAAAGGCTCAGATCTTTCCACCAAGTGAGTGAAAGGGGAGGAAAAATTCTCAATAGCTATTATTACAGAATCTCTAACCCCTACACATTTTAGGTACAAGGCAGTTTTTTACTTTATGTATAATGCTTTCTTGAAAAGATTAATAACAGCTAAGAGTGAGAATTTTGAAACACTACTTGGGATCCATTTCATGTGTGCTAAAAATACATTTAATTATCTATTTCATATATACTAGTGGTGAATGTGGTTGTTTCTTATAAAAAATGGGGGGGTCAAAGTCAGAAAACGGTTATTTTTCATAAGACAATAGATAGAACTGTTTGGCTCTTTAAAATATAACCATTTGTAGATTTAATAATATACAGTATGAAAATTTAAGAACAAATGCTACTTTATGATTTTAAAAAAGCTTTGGATAGAAGTAAATCAGCATATAGACTCAGGAAAAAGAATGGCTTAGGACTTCTTAGCAATAACACCAGACACAAAAGACAACAAAAAATGCTAATTTTGAGAAAAAATGATTTCCAAATTAAAATTATATTCTCAATCAAACTCTTATGTCTTGTAGTAGACTCAAGATACCTTTAGATGTATAAGCTATGTTGGCCAGGTTTGTTTAATACAGAATTTTCTCTAGCAAGTTGCTATGACTGAATGTTTGTGCCACCTCAACTCCAAAATAAATGCATATGCTGAAATTCTAATGCCCAAAATGATGGTATGGGGGAGAGGGGATTTGAAAGGTGGTTAGGTCATGAGGGTGGAGCCCTCATGAATGAAATTAATGTCCTTATAAAAGAGAAGACTCAAGAAAATTCCCTTCACCTGATAGGTGTTACTCGGTGGTTGAGTGTCAAACCATGAACCATGATGTCACGGTTCTATTCCTGGTCAGGGAACATGCCTAGGTTGTAGCTGATCAATGATTCTCTCTCATCATTGATGTTTCTATCTCACTCTCACTATCCCTTCCTCTCTGAAATTAATAAAAATTTATTTAAGAAGGAAAAAAGAGCCCAGCCAATATGGCTCAGTGATTGAGCATCAACCAGGAGGTCACAGTTTGATTCCCAGTCAAGGCACATGCCTGGGTTGTGGGCTCAATCCTCAGGAGGCAGCTGATCAATGATTCTCTCTCATTTCTATCTCTCTCTCCCTCTACTTCCTCTCTGAAATCAATAAAAATATATATTTTTAAAAGAACAAGAAAAAATAAAGGAAGCTCCCTTGTCCTTTCCAACATGTGAGGGCATAGTGAGAAGTTAGCAGTCTGCAATCTGGAAGAGGGTCCTCATAGAACGCGAGCATGCCGGCACTCTGGTCTTGAATTTCCAGCCTCCAGAAAGTTGAGAAATAAATTTCTATTGGCTTCCTGCCACCCAGTCTGTGATATGCTATTATAGCAGCCTAAATAGATTGACCCCATTTTAAACTGAAAGGACCAGCTATGAGGTAGAGAGCTCACAGACTGGCAGGGAGAAAATAGACTGTGCTTCTGAGAGTGACATCCCAGCACCACAGCACAGAGCTGCCCACCAAGGGAGTCACTGCCTCTGGCATAAGCCAGGAGGCTGCTGTCACAGGTGCCAGTTCCAGCCTCTGCTTCTGCAATTGCCAGGAGATTGCAGCATCAGGTGCTTCAGCCACACATTGGACTCCAGTACCCCACTGTGCTCTCTTACCCAGATCTGCACCTGCCAAGTGGAAGCCTCAGCCCTGTCTCTTTCCCAAGGAATTCCGCTTTGTACACAGAGTCTGACTGGCATACATGCAGCTGACTGGGAGAATCAAAATCACATGTCTGCAATCTAGCAATTGAAAAATACGACTGGAAAATTTTATTTGTTGAAAATGCAGAATTTATAATGTTTAAATGATGGGAAGGAGAGGTTTAAAAATTTGAGCCAGCCTAAATGATAAATGACCCCTACATGAACTTTTATCTCTTATGGATTCTTTCTCAGGAAACAACCAAAACATACTAGTTTCTTTGCCAAACCAGGAACTAGATCAAGAAAGAAGAAGATACAAAATTAGATAAAAGGGGATCAAACACAGGGAGCAGACAAAGGAAGTTCCCAAGATGATGATGAAGGGAAGGTCTAATGATCCTAGCTGTGAGCAGGAAGATGGAACTAGCACAGAGGGTGGGAAGGGCAAAGGGGAGAATCAGATCCATTACCGATTCTTTTACCCCTATTGAAAATATCCAATGGACCTGGAGAGTATTATTCTGAGTGAAATAAACTAGTCAGAGAAAGATAAGTATCACATGATCTCATTCATATGTGAATCTAATGAGCCAAGTAAACTGATGATCAAAAACGGACCAGAGTCATGAAAATATGAACAGACTGTTGAACCTCAGCAGGAGTGCAAGTGAAGGTAGGTGGGAAGACATCAACCAATGAACTTGTATGCACATATGCATAACCCATGGACATGGCAGTTGGGTGGTGGGAACCTGGTGGGGGAGGAAGGGAGTGGACTGGAAGAGATTAATGGGCGGAGGGGGAGCAAGGAGAATCTATGTAATTCTTTCAATAATAAAAATTTAACAATAAAAAAGAAAGTATCCAGATAACTGAGACCCGGGAGATGCTTTCTCAGTGTTGGGGTCCCATGAGGGAAGGCAGAGGCAGTGTTCATACCAAAGAATGGAGGAGCGGTAGCTTGCAGAGTGAGCAAGCAAGGGGACCGGCATGGGCCTGGGCAGTGATGGGGAGGGGAGGAGGAATGCAGGACAGAAGGCAAGGCTGGGAAGTGCCAGTTGTGGCTGTAAGATAGACTTGCTGAGTCTCAGGCCTAGTGATGACATGTACAAGAGGCAGCTCCCTCTGAAGCCCCAACATGGCTATTTGCAGACTGTCAACCTGGAAGTCACAAAGATCTGAGTCCTCAAAGGAGCCCTCAGGACCCCACCACACTCCCTAAGTCCACCTGGAGCCCATGCTTCAGTGTGAGTCTGCTGGGGAAACACAGAAGCTCTCTCAAGATACATCCTGATCCAGCTCTGGCTCAGGCTGATGGGGACAAGAAACTAAAGTGGTGGCCACCATCTCCCTCCTTCCTCTGAGGTAAGCCTAGTAGAGGAGCCTCTGGCCCCTGAGACTTCCCCTGGAATTCTACTCCACACTGAGGAACCCCACACCAAGTGTGCTATCTTTTTAAAAAGCCTCTTTTCCCAGCATTAGCTCCTGGCGTTTATCCCTAAAGGGGGAGGCAGCCCCCAGCAGACTGGCAGCTCCTCCTACCCCCGTCTGGCAGGAACCTCCAAGCAAGTCCTTCAAGTCACAGGTACCAGGAAGATGGGGGCTTAGCAGAAAAAAAAAAGAAAAGAAAAGAAAAGAAGGAAAGAAAGAGAGAAAAAAGAAAGTAGCCAGAGAATTATGATAGGCACCTAGAGCAGTGAACAATTACAGGAGGAAAGGCAAGTATTAGCGCTGAGAAAATAAAAAAGGTTATAAAAAAGGACTTATAATCTTAGCAGACTTCATGTCTCAGATGTGAATAACATTCGCCTGGGCATGATGGTGTAAACACTCGGTATTAATAGCGAAGCTGTCATGTAAGTACATTGGTGTGTTGGAGTTGGAAGGAAGAGTACAATGGTTACAAGCAGTAAGATCTCATCTTCCACTTTAGGACACCAAAGAAACTATCTAACATTGAAAACTATCTAACAAGAAATCCTATATAATAAAGAGCTAATATGCTAATTAGTCTGAACCACTGAACGACCTTCGACCTTCCGGAGGAAGCTGGGGCTGTGAGGCCGTCCAAGGCTGTGAGGGGCTGCAAGGGCTGAGCCCTTTGCACAAATTTCATGCATCAGGCCTCTCATAGTAATATAACCATATTAGAATGGGGAAATAAGTAGCAGAAGAAATTTTTTTAATGTAAAAAATTGTTGCCTTGAGCAGAATTTGGAGTAGGAAGAGGTGAAGACTGTTGTTTTCATTATATGCCTGATACATATATACTGTATATGCACACACAATAATTATAATAAAAAGTTAAATGAGGGGGGAAATGTGTCCTTTGTAGCCTCTCTCCTTGAGACTTATACATTTGTCTCAAATTCTCCCCTTTCTATGGTATACCTGTTCATTCCATAAACCATTCTCTGATCCTGTCAGGATGACAAACTACATTGGCTATTGGGTTCTTCCGGAAAATAAACCCTAGAGAAAAGATAGGAGCCAGAGGGAAACTTGGATTTGAGGAATTAATAACAAAAAATAAAATAGAATAAAACACTAAGAGAAGTCCCTGGGGAGTCTGAAGACTCAGGAATATGGGAGATGAGTGGGGTGGGGAGTACAGGGAAAGGAGAGAAGCTTTCAGCCTGGGGCATCAGCAGTCACAGGTGGCTGTGAGAAGAGAAGCAAAAGAACAACATAAAGCTCTCACCTTTCCCCCACAATCAACAGCTTGCCAATCACCATAGAAACAGGCAAGGGGCAGGAGGGTACAACCATGAGAGATGAAAAGGGTGGATGTGTACAGGCCAGCTACCCTTTGATACTCACTACTGTACTCTCCCACTCCAAACCTCCAGCATAAAAGGAACAAAATAGAATTTTCTGGAGAGTTTAAAATGGTAAATACAGTCATAGAATAAATACAGCCTACTTAACAATGGGCATACATTCTGAGAAATGCATTGTTAGGTGATTCGCCGAGTGCACTTATACAAACCTAGGTGGTACAACCTGCTAGACATCTAGGCTATGTGGTATAACCTATTGCTCCTAGGTTACAAACTGTACAACATGTTATTGTACAAAAAAACACAAGACTAAATCAAGCACAAGAGAAAAATGATGCAATCAAGAGGCACAAGAGATATATAAGGCTTCTGCCAACATAACACAGCATACTGTTTTACAGCAACCTTTTGTTTAAAAATAGAAAGACTTATGCACTCTAAAATAACAATTAAAAATACAGTAAAAAAAACACAGTAGCATAGTCATTTATTATTAAGTGTTATGTACTGTATATAATTGTATAAGCCATACTTTTATATGACTGGCAGTACAGTAGCTTTGTTTATACCAAGATCACAGGGAACATGTGAGTAGTGTGCTGTGCTATGACATCACTAGGTGATAGGAATTTTTCAGCTCCAATGTTATCTAATGGGATCGCCATTGTTCATATGGTGCTCTGTGGTTCAACATTGTTTTGGCTGCACACACTAGGAAAGTTATTTGTGGAAGTGGGCAAATTGGAATAATCAGCATCAGTTCTTGGCCTTTGAGGATCTCTTTCCTGGCTTTAATTCACCTACAACAACTGGAGGTTGGGCTATAGCCATTTTCCAATGTATAACCATGTGTACTAACTGATACACTTGGAAAGAGGAGTTTGAAGGACAAAATAACCAGAAATCCATGTAAGTTCAACTACTATTTAAGAAAGCAACAAACTCAACAGTGTAAACCCTCTAAATAGAATTATGGGAGGAGATGGAACAATAAATTAAAATAATGAAAATGAATATATTAAGAAGTTAAGGCTGATATCAGCAATATGAAGCAAGAACAAAAAAAAGGACCCACTTGAATACTAGATATGAAATTCGTAATAACTGAAATGAATAAAACAACAGATAAGAAATATAGCAAGATGTGTAAGTTGATGCATAAATCAGTGAATTTAAAGATCAGATGAGAAACTTGTGGAAGTCAACAGTAAAGTGTAAAAAGATAGAAAATACCAAAAAAAAAAAAAAAGCTAGGAGTTATGGAGGCTGGGAGGAAAAGTACTGACACGAGAGTAGTGAGTTTGTGTTGGTGTCAATTTGGCTGAACTACAGCTCTCTAAAATCCTTCTCCTGTACATTTTCAGTTATAATGGGCCATAAGCCAGATCCTCTGATCTTGTTGTATTTGATGGTCTCTTTGTTATCTCTGAAAAAATTTTAAATTCTTTCCATATCTTTGTTGTTTTTTAAATTTTGTTCTGATGTTTCTAGGTTTGAAATTTTCCTTATATCCTTTTAATTGTTTCTCTCTTTCAACATCTGGGTATAATAGTTAGAGTTCAATCAGAGAAGCAAAACCATTAGGATGTGTGTGTGTGAGTATACAATAACGTAGATATAAACACACATACATATGAGTTCACTAAATTATTTGTCCAGTTAGGAGAAATATACAGATATTGATAAGTTTAATAATTATTAGGAATAAGTAAACATGAGTAAATGAGTAAATGTCTTAAGGGCAGCCACCTGTGAACCAGAAATAGAATAATTTTTGAGCTAGCAGAAAATAAAAACTGTAGTGAATTAAAAATATAAGACATGGCCCAGCCAATGTGGCTCAATGGTTGAGTGTCAACCTATGAAACAGAAGGTCACAGTTTAATTCTAGGTCAGGACACATGCCCTGTTTATGAGCTCAATCCCCAGTGTGTGATGTGTAGGAGGTAGCAAATCAATAATTCTCTCTTATCACAGATGTTTCTCTCTCCCTCCCTCTCCTTTCCTCTCTAAAATCAATAAAAACATTTATTTCAAAAAATGAGATATGGTAGGAGAAATTATTCCTAATATAATAGTAATTACAAGTGCAAATGAAGTTAACTCACAAATAAAAAAAGTAATACTCTGATAGTATTAAGAAATAAAAATAAAATACAAAAATATGTTATTTTTGAGAAACATTCTCAAAACCAAGATTCAAAAGGATGAAAATGAAAAAGTAAAAGAAAAACAAAAAAAAAAAAAAACACCGATGAAATAAATCTAGAATTTCAATCAAAATAGCTGATAAGAAAAGAATTTAAAGTAAAAGATAAAACAATAAAGTGCTAAGATATAAACATCACAAACATATTCATGCAGTGAATAATAGGTTATAATAACTGACAGCATCAGGAGATATACTTGCAGTTTTTAACAGCTATCTAAAATGTATAATTAGTAGGCTTATATTATTACTCATATTGTTTAAATCCTTGATAGGTATGTTCTAATGGCATGCTATATATTAATATATATCTTTTTATATGTGTACTATAAAAGTTCATGCAACAAATAGCAAACACACATTTTAGGCATATGTACATACTTATGCAAATTTATTTGGCCTAACAGAGGTCTCAATAAAGTTTTCAGGAACAATCTTTTGTAGAATGTTCCAAACATAATGAAATAATAGTAGACATGAGTAACAGAAGTGTTTTAAATGTCCCTTATTTTGAAAATACTATGTTACTAAATAACCCATATTTAAAAATGAAATTATAATCAAAATAAAGAAAAAAAATCTGGAATTAAATGAATGTGAAAACACAAAATGTATGGGACATAACTAAAGCAGTATTTGGAAGAGCATTTATACCTTTAAATATACTTATCAGGAAATAATAACTTTAAAAGAAATGTGCTCGGCATCCAATTGAATAAGTTATAAAATAGAATATTAAGGTAAACCCAATGAAGAAAAATGATATAATAAAAAAGGGAACAATATAATAATTTTTTAAGTAAAAGAGATTAGTAAGTCTAAAAGCTCTGCTTTTAAAAGATTACCAGGACAAACCTAATAAATAAAGTGGATAAATTCCTGGAAAACATACAATGCCAAACTGGTAAAAGAAGAAAAGGAGAATTTAAAATAGACTCACAGGGAGAATCCAAGATGGCGGCATAGGTAAACACCTACACTGCTGCCTCGCACAACAATTTCAAAACGGATATCATCCAGAACCACAGGACAGCTGGCTGAGTGGAAGTTCTACAACTAGAGGGAAAGAGAGGGGCTCACAGAGACCCAGAGGAGCTGCAAAAAGCTGAAGTACGGAGACACGCACGTGGAGAGAGCGGGTGCCGGAGTGCCTGGCTGGTTTTCTCTGACGGAGGGAGACAGAGACTCTCAAAGGCATTGAACCCCTTATCCTATGACACTAAACCCCAGATCCAGCCAAAACTCATAAGGGGGGAGTTTGGACTGTGAAAAGGGAGAAGTGCCCGGAAATTTAGGGGAGTCGCAAAAGATCAAAGGCCTGGTGGCGCACACAGCACTGCTCACAGGACAGATTGCTGATTGTGCCACTGGCTTTCGCGACTGGGCGGGAGACAGACCCTCCCAACTGTGCCACTTCTGACTCCACTAAGCCCCTGTTTTGGGCGAAACCCTGGGGACCTAGTCTTGTGTGGTCCTGGTGCACAGGGGAGCTGGAGGGGCAGCGGTCTAGAGGCACTGTGGGCGCTTGGGCACAAGGACCACTTCAGCGATTACCCAGTCACGTGAGACTCAGGGGCCGTGGAGGGCGGGGCCAACAGGAAGGCAAGGCGGTCCCTTAAGCCCTGAGACTCCACCCATCCCAAGCTCAACAGAGGCTTCTTCGGCTTTGCAAGTCTGGTATCATAAAGCTGAATTCAACACAGAAGTTTCCCCGACATAGTTAAAATGCTTAGAGAAGGGAAGGGATCACAAAGAGACGAAATGGAGGGAAAAAAACGACTGGATATAGAGTTCAAAACCACGCTTATAAGGTTTTTAAAGAATATGCTAGAAAAGTTGAATAAATTTAGTGAGACCCAAGAGGAGATGAAAAAGGACATACTAGAGACACTGACTGAAATAAAAAAATATTATACAGAGTCCTAACAGCAGACTAGAGGATGGCAAGTATCAAGTCAAAAATTTGAAATATAAAGAATCAGAAAACATTCAACTGGAAAAGCAAGAAGAGAAAAGAATCCAAAAATGTGAAGATAATGTAAGGAGCCTCTGGGACAGCTTCAAGCGTACCAACATCAGAATTGTGGGGGTGCCAGAAGAAGAGAGAGAGCAAGATACTGAAAACCTATTTAAAGAAATAATGACTGAAAACTTCCCACATTTGGTAAAAGAAATAGACTTACAAGTCCAGGAAGCACACAGAACCCCATATAAAAGGAATCCAAAGAGGACTACACCAAGATACATCCTAATTAAAATACCAAGAACAAAAGACAAAGAGAGAATATTAAAAGCAGCAAGAGAAAAACAGTTCATTACCTACAAGGGAGCACCCATACGACTGTCAGCTGATTTCTCAACAGAAACGATGCAGTCCAGATGGGTGTGGCAAGAAATATTCAACGTGATGAATAGCAAGAACCTACAACCAAGAATAATCTATCCAGCAAAGCTATCATTCAGAATTGAAGGGCAGATAAAGAGCTTCACAGAGAAGAAAAAGCTAAAGGAGTTCATCAACTCTAAACTAGTATTATATGAAATGCTGAAAGGTACTCTTTTAGAAGAGGAAGAAGAAAAAGGTAAAAGCCAAAAAATTATGAACAACAAATACATATCTATCAACAAGTGAATCTAAAAATTAAGGGAATTAAAAATTTGATCAACAGAATAAACTGGTGAATATAATAGAATCAGGAGCACAGAAAGAAAGTGGACTAATAATTCTCTGGAGGACAAAAATCATAAAGCATCAAACAGACTGAGAAATTACAGCACAAAGATTAAAGTTAGGTGAGGTAAATAAGTGATCAATCAAAGGACTTGTATGCATGCACATAAGCATAACCAATGATCACAGATACTGGGGGGTTGGGGTATGCCTGGGAGAGAGGGGAGGCAATGGGGAGATATGTATAAAAAATTAATAAAAATCATAGTGATAAAATAAATAAATAAATAAATAAAATAGACTCACAAGAAATGCAATTGGTGGTTAAAACTCCACTCTTTTCCTGTCGGAGCCACTGGGTTGAGAAGAGCGAGGCCCTTTCCTCTCCATACCAGGGTGTGCTCGTCCACTGATACCAGTGTACTTCGAAAAGGGGGAATCATCTGACAAAAATGTCCCTTTGCCTGCTGTGTTCCAGGCTCCCATTTGAACAGATATTGTGAATTTTGTTTACTCTAACTTACAAAAAAAACAAAACAATAAACAGCTCTATACTGTTAGTGAACTGACAGGTCAGGAAATCAGTGCTGAGTCTTGGGGTACTAACAGAGCTGTGGCCCAAGTTCCCGGAGTTCAAGATGGTGGAACATCGTTCTGGGCAGGGTTCTACTGAAAATATGTGTTGTGGGGGCCACATGTTTGTATCAACCAAAACCATTGGCACCAGAGGGAACACAACACAGAGGCAATATACTGTCTACTCTGTCCTTCTGTCCTGGCTGCCATGGCCTTACCAGCACTGCTCATGTCAAAGGTCATCATATTGAGGAAGTTGCTAAATTTCCTTTGGGGGCTGAAGATAAAGTTGAAAGCTACAAGAAAACCGGGAGACAGTTTTGCTTCTTAAAAAACTTAAGGCCTGTAAGGGGAGAATAAGGACACGTATTTCACACCTTAATCAATAAAGAAATTAAAAAAAAACCACACACACACACAACTTAAGGCCTGGAATGATATCAAAAAGGTCTATGCTTCTCATTGGATGAGAGCTGGCAGAGGCAAAAAGAGAAACTGTCATCATATCTAGAGTAGGGGACCTTGCATCATCTATAATAAGGACAATGGTACCATCAAAGCCTTCAAAAACATCCCTGGAATTACTCTGCTTAATGCAAGCAAAACTGGACATTGTGAAACTTGCTCCTGGTGGACATGTGGAGCCATGTCTGCAGTTGGACTGAAAGTTCTTTCCACAAGTTAGATGACTTATAACACGTGGCATAAAGCTACCTTTCTCAAGGGTAACTACAACCTTCCCTTGCAAAAGATGTTCAATTCAGTCCTTTAGCAGAATCTTGAAAAGCCCAGGGATCCAAAGAGCCCTCCATACACTGAGACTCAAGAAGATACATCTCATAGTCCTGAAGAGGAATACACTAAAACACCCGACAATCATGTTGAATCTAAACCCATATGCAAAGACCATGCACCAGAAACCATTCTTAGACAGGCCAAGAACCATAAGTTCCAGGTGGGTAAAGCAGCAGCAGTGTTAGAAGCCAGATCAGATAAGGGTTTTCCAGGCAAGAAGCCAGTGGTAGTAAAGAAAGGAAAGAAGGCTGTTGGCATATGTGAAGCAGAGAAGCTTTTGGTGAGAAAAAGGCTGCAGCTACCAAGAAACCAGCAACTGAGAAGAAATCCACCACAAAAGAAAAGAAGCCTGAGGCATAAGTTTAAATATGTTTATTTCATAAAGGTCAAATCACTTTGGACAGCTAATTTTTAAGAAAAATCTTATCAAAGGCAAACAAACAAACAAAAGAACAGCAAACAAAACTCCATCCCAAAGATCTTTAGACCTAGATGCTTTTAAAATGGATTCTATTGTGTGGAATCTCAGAAGGAAGGTGGGAAAGGGTGGGTGAGTAGGGGGTTACCAACCAAAGACCTTGTATGCATAACACATGAATGCAGATGGGGGAGTGGTAAGGGCCTGGGTAGGGGTGGGGCGGCGGGAGAGTGGGTGGGGGGAGAGGAGTGGGCTGGAGGGGATTAATGGAAGGAAAAATGGGATATTTATATATAATACTTTCAACAATAAATGTTTAAATAAATAAATTAAATTAATAAAATGTACTCTATCAAATTTTCAAGTACACAATTCCAACATTATATATGTTGTTCCAGAAAATGTAAAGAAGAAATGGTAATTCTCAGTTTGTTTTATGAAATTAATACAATTTCATTTTTCTTCATGTTTCTGGATTTAAGCCATGGTTCAGAAAGTTTTCCTCACTCCCAGTTTATATAGGAATTCATCCACCTTTTTCCTAGTACATATATGGTTTCATTTTATTTTTAAATTTATGTCTCTAACTCATTTGGAATTTACTCTGCCCTATACTATAAATAATGATTCAAATTTTACTCTGTTCCCATATGGTTACCCACAGTGGTGTACTGATGCTGGCTCATGCCAGTTCAAGAGAGCTGCTTGTTAAATTTTCAGGAAAGTTGTGTGCTGACTGCTAAGCAAAGCCATTATAACCAAACTAGATGCCCAGTGCACAAAATTCATGGATTGGAGGGGGGGCATATCCCTCAACCAGCCTGCACACTCTCCAATCTGGGACCCCTAGAGGGATATCCCAACTGCAGTCGGGCATCCCTCTCACAATCCAAGACTGCTGGCTCCCAACTGCTCGCCTGCTAGCCTTCCTGATTGCCCCTAACTGCTTCTGCCTGTCAGCCTGATCACCCCTAACTATTCCCCTGCCAGCCTGATTGATGCCTAACTGCTCCCTCTGCCAGCCTGCTTGCCCCTAACAGCCCTCCTCTGTGGCCTGGTCACCCCTAACTGCCCTCCTCTGCAGGCCTAGTCACTCATAACTGCCCTCCCTTGCAGGCCTGGTCTCTCCCAACTGCTCTCCCATGCAGGCTTTGATCCTCCCCCCCAACTTCCTTCCTCTACCAGCCTGGTCACCCCTAACTGCTCTCCCCTGCAGGCTTGATAGCCCACAACTGCCCTCCCCTGCTGGCCATTTTGTGGTGGCCATCTTGTGTCCACATAGGGGCAGAATCTTTGACCACATGGGGGCAGCCACCTTGTGTGTTGGAGTGATGTCAATTTATATATTACTCTTTTATTAGATAGGATAGAGGCCTGGTGCATGGGTGGGAGCCAGCTGGTTTGCCCTGAAAGGTGTCCCTTGGGGTGTGGGGCAGCCTGGGCGAGGAGCCTATGGTGGTTTTCAGGCGAGCCATGACCCCCAGCGACCCAAGCAAAGGCCCTGGATCTGGGGTATATTTATCTTCTACAATTGAAACCTTGTAGCCTAGAGTAGAGCCAAGCCTCCTGTTCACTCCATGGTGTCAGCCATTTCTGTTGGGGTTTATTTATCTTCTATAATTGAAACTTTGTAGCCTTAAGCAGAGGCCAATCAGGCCAGGGCTGCAGAAACTTGGCTTCCTCCATCACCAGGGGCAACCTTAGCCTCCTGCTCTCTCCAGCTCCATGGCTGCTGCCTTTTTTTGTTTGGATATATTTATCTTCTATTATTGAAACTTAGTAGCCATAAGTAGAGGATTGCCAGGTGTGTGGAAAGCTTGGTTTCCTCCATCACCAGGGAAACCCAAGCCTCCCTCCTACTCAGTCTGTAGCCACAGCGATCTTTCTTGGAGTTAATTTGCATACCCACTCCTGATTGGCTGGTGGGGATGGCTTGTGGGTGTCGTGGAGTGATGGTTAATTTGCATATTACTCTTTTATTAGATAGATTACAAAAACTTACAATGAAATAAATCCTGTTAAAAACACCTCATCACCTTCTAATTATTTTAATATATTTTACTGTCATCAAGGATCTTGAGATTATTTACTTCTAAAATGTCCATATGATGGAAAACTAGAATGGTATGCTGTTGTACATTTTTTCTCTCTTTGACATTAAATAATATACTAATAGCATAAAATTAGCTATGATGGAAGTATTTAGAAGTTGGTAATGCTAAAATCAGACCTTAATGTATTGTTTTGTTGACTTTGTTGCACAGGAATTACTACGGCTAGTAGGCCAAACTTAGCCTGTCACTAGTTTTTATAATTAAAAATGTATTGAAATATGGCCACACCTATTTATTTGCATATTGTCTATGGCTATAATGGCAGAGTTGAATAGTTCCAACAGGTACTACATGGCCCAAAAACCCTAAAATATTTCCTATCTGGCCCTTACAGAAATTTGCCAACTCATGGTCTAGATTTAAGAAAATGAAGGATAAAATGTTAGCAGTGTAGATTAATCTTAGAAATACATTGTGTCTATAGTTGCTACATTGTGAATGGCACCAAAATATTTAAGGAATCTTCCAAAATTTAAAAACTATAATCTGATTCAGCAAAGAAGTCACTCACATTATTGACAAATAAGTCATGATTGAACACTGTGTTTCTTATTACACTTCCTTTTTCATTAATGTAAATAAAAATATCTACCTACATTTATGTGAAAGTATACTCACTGACTATGACCAGACATTGCTTCTGGATAAGAGTTTGGCACAAAAACAAGGAAAGCATTCTGTGGAAATCAATTAAATATATGGGTTTTAGAATTAGAAATTTCATTACTATTTGTAAATTGCTTACTAAACATTCTTTATATCAGTAAAATTTATTCATATGTGTATGTTAAACATATTTACCAGCCCCAAACTGGATACACAGCATCTCAATTTCATTTATTAAAAATTTATGCTCTACTTTAAAGTGAATATAATGGAACCATTATCTATGACACAGTTTTAAAGCAAGAAACAATGTTTTAATAATTTGGTCAGTTGAGTTTCATTTATAAATATTATGCTAAATTTTTCTAACTGTGCCAATATTTCTGTGACCACAGTCTTTTCTCTATTATTAAAAACTAGAGGCCTGGTGCATGAAATTCGTGCATGGTGGGGGTGAGAGGTGTACCTCAGCCCAGCCCGAACCCTCTCCAATCTGGGACCCCTCAAAGAATGTCTGACTGCCTATTTAGGCCCAATCCTAGTAGGGCAGTCTCACAATCCAGTACTGCTGGCTCCCAAATGCCCGCCTGCCTGCCTTCCTGATTGCCCCTAACCACTTCTGCCTGCCAGCCTGATCACCCCTAACCACTCCCCTGCCAACCTGATTAATGCCTAACTGCTCCTCTGCCAGCCTGTTTGCCCCCAACTTCCTTCTTCTGCCAGCCTGGTCACCTTTAAGTGCGCTCCCCTTCAGGCTTGATCACCGTCAATGCCCTCCCTCGCAGACCTGGTCCCTCCCAATAGCCCTCCCCTGCTGCCCATTTTTGTTGACATGGGGGCAGTCATCTTTGACCATATAGGGGCAGTCATCTTTGACCACATGGGGGAAGCCATCTTGTGTGTTGGAGTGATGGTCAATCTGCATATTATTCTTTTATTAGATAGAATTAGATAGGATAGAGGACTGGTGCACAAGTGGGGGCCAGCTGGTTTGCCTTGAATGTTTTCCAGGATTAGGGTGGGGGTTCCTTTGGAGCATGGGGTAGCCTGGGTGAGGGGCCTGTGGTGGTTTGCAGGCTAGCCACGCCCCCTAGTGACCCAAGCAGAGACCCTGGTATCTGGGATTTATTTATCTTCTATAATTGAAACTTTGTAGCCTTGGAGGGAGAAACCAAGATGATGGCATAGGTGAACACCTAAGCTGCTGCCTCGCACAACAATTTCAAAACTACAACTAAAAGACAGAACGGACACCATCCAGAACCACAGGAAAGCTGGCTGAGTGAAAATTCTACAACTAGAAGTAAAGAGAGGAACTCATGAAGACTCAAAGGAGCTGCAAAAAGCTGAGATATGGAGACATGCTCGTAGAAAAGACTGGCTGGCTTCCTCTAGTGGGAGGGAGACAGAAAATCCCAACTGCACTAAACTCCAGCTCCAAGAAAGACTCATATGGGGGACTCTGGACTGTTGTGAAAAGGAAGGAGTGCAGGGAAACTTAGGGGAGCCATGAAAGACAGAGGTTTGAGGCTTGCGAAAGTGCATGCAAAAGTGCACGCGCAAATATGCACACAGAATGCTGACTGATGACTGTGCTGCTGACTTTCTCTAGCAGGAGGAAAACAGAACCTCACAACAGCACTGAAATTCAGGTCCAACTGCACTGAACCCCATTTTTGGGCAAGACCCTGGGGACCCAGTCTCATACGGGAGAGCATGGAAACTCAGAGGAACCAGAAAGGCAGAGATCTGGAAGCTCACGTGCATGTGAAAGGAGGCAGTCTGGAAGCATACACACATGTGCAGACACAGCTGATCCTCACAACCAATTGGCTTGGAGGTCAATCTTCCCCAGTGATATCAACAACAATCAAGAATTATCTACAACAAGTCTGTACACACAGTTCACAAAGGGGTGCACCAAGAATGTCTACCTCAGGTAACTGGGAAAGCAGAGCTACTGGGCCACTTAGAACATCTAGAACACAAAGCTACTCTACCAACTCAGAGAAGCAGCAAAATATATGGAAGCAAAAGAACAGATCACAAACGAAAGAAATGGAGGAAAAGAAATGACTGGATATAGAGTTCAAAACGACGGTTATAAGATTTTTTTAAGAATTTCTTAGATAAAATGGATAAATTTAGCAAGACCCAAAAGGAGATGAAAAAGGACCAACTAGGAATTAAACATACACTGGCTGAAATAAAAAATATTATACAGAAACCTAACAACAGACTAGAGGATCGCAAGAATCAAGTCAAAGATTTGAAATACAAAGAAGCAAAAGCATGCTACTGGAAAAGGAAAAAGAAAAAAAAAAAGTGAAGATAGTGTAAGGAGCCTCTGGGACAACCTCAAGCATACCAACATCAGAATTATGGGGGTGCCATAATTTGAAGAAATAATGACTGAAAACTTCCCCCACCTGGTGAAAGAAATAGACTTAGAAGTCCAAGAAGGATAGGACCCCAAACAAAAGGAATCCAAAGAGGACCATACTATAATTAAAATACCAAGAGCAAAAGACAAAGAGAGAATATTAAAAGCAGCAAGAGAAAAAAACAGTTAATTACCTACAAGGGAGCACCCATTCGATTGTCAGCTGATTTCTCAACAGAAACTATGCAGACCAGATGAGAGTGGCAAGAAATATTCAAAGTGATGAATAGCAAGAACCTACAACCAAGAATAATCTACCCAGCAAAGCTATCATTCAGAATTGAAGGGCAGATAAAGAGCTTCACAGATAAGAAAAAGCTAAAAGAGTTTATCACCACCAACCCAGTATTATATGAAATGCTGAAAGGTATTCTTTAAGAGGAAAAAGAAAAAGGTAAAGATAAAAAATTATGAACAACAAATACATATCTATCAACAAGTGAGTCTAAAAATCAAGTGTATAAAAAATCTGATGAACAGAATAAACTGGTGAATATAATAGAATCAGGGGCATCGAAAAGGAGTGGACTGATAATTCTCAGGGGGAAAGAGGTGAGTGGAGGTACAGGGAGAGACTGGACAAAAATCATACACCTATGGATGAGGACAATGTGGGGGAGGTAAGGGCAGAGGCTGGGGTGGGAGCCAGATAGAAGGGAGATATGGGGGGGGGGATAATTATAATAATCTAAACAATAAAGATTTGTTTAAAAAAAAAAGAAAAAAAAAACTTTGTAGCTTTGAGCAGAGGCCAAGGCAGGCCAGGGCAGGTGGAAAGCTTGGCTTCCTCCACTGCTGGGGAAACCCAAGCCTCCTACTCTCTCCATGACCACCGCCATCTTGGTTGGGTTAAATTGCATACTTGATCCTGGTTGGCTGGTGGGACTGGTTTGTGGTTGTAGTGGAGGTATGGTCAATTTGCATGTTATTCTTTTATTAGATAGGATACTTATTTTTTTAATGTATTTTTTCCTTTTGATTTGAGATGCAGTCTTTATTATATACTAAATTTCCATGTGCAATTTTGTCTACTCATTTTTCTAGTTTGTTCCATTAGTCTGTAAGTCTGATCATGTGTCAATACCAAACTATCCTAATTATAAAGGGTTAACAGTTTGTTATAATGTTTGGTAACTCTCACCCATTTGCTCTTTTTTTTTTTTTGGAGTATTTTAGCTATTCTTAATTTGTTCTTTCAGATAAATTTTATAATAAACTTATCTAGCTCCAGATTATTATTGGGCTTTCATAAATTTATAAACTAAAATAGGATAAACAGATATTTAATATATTGAGTTTTTCTATGCAAGAGCAAGACATATTTTTTCATTTGGTGAAATTGACTTTTGTAACTTTCAGATGCATTTTCCTCATACAGGCTTTGGATACTTTTAATCAAGTTTTACTTTGGCACTCTTTTTTTAATATCATAAAAGGGATCCTCTCTTCCATTACATATTTTTTATTTTTTTAAATAAATCTTTATTGTTCAGATTATTACAGATGTTCTTCTTTTTTCCCCCCATAGCTCCCCTCCACCTGATTTTCCACCCGACCTCATGCCCTTACCCCCCGTAACTGTCTGCATCCATAGGTGTAAGATTTTTGCCCAGTCTCTTCCTGCACTTTTCACATTCCCTTCCCCCTGAGAATTGCCAGTCCACTCCCTTTCTATGCCTCTGATTCTATTATATTCACCAGTTTATTCTGTTCATCAAATTTTTTATTCACTTGACTTTTAAATTAACTTGTTGATAGGCATGCATTTGTTGTCACTTTATTGTTTGTAATTTTTATCTTATCTTTTCCTTTTTCTTTCTCTTCTTAAAGAATACCCTTCAGCATTTCATTTAATCCTGTTTTGGTGGTGATGAACTCCTTTACCTTTTTCTTGTCTGTGAAGCTCTTTATCTGACCTTCAATTCTAAATGATAGCTTTGCTGTGTAGAGTAATCTTGGTTGTAGGTTCCTGCTATTCATCACTTTGAATATTTCTTGCCACTCCCATCCAGCCTGTACAGTTTCTATTGAGAAATTAGCTGACAGTCATATGGGTAGGTACTCCCTTGTAGGTAACTAACTCTTTTTCTCTTGCTACTTTTATTATTCTCTGTCTTTTTAATTATGATGTGTCTTGATGTGGTCCTCTTTGGATTCCTTTTGTTTGGGGTTCTCTGTTCTTCTTCTGCTTGTAAGTCTATTTCTTTCACCAGGTAGAGAAAAGTTGTTTGTCACTATTTCTTCAAATAGGTTTTCAATATTTTGTTCTCTCTCTTTTTCTGGCACCCTAATAATTCTGATGTTGGTACACTTAAAGTTGTCCCAGAGGCTCCTTATACTATCTTCATGTTTTTGGATTTCTTTTTCTTTTTGTTTTTCTGATTGGGTGTTTTTTTGTTTCCTCACGTTTCAAATCTTTGGTTTGATTCTTGGGGTCCTTTGGTCTACTGTTGAATTTCTGTATATTCTTTATTTCAGACAGTGTATGCTTAATTTCTGACTAGTCCTTTTCCATTTTTTTTTTTTTGGCATTCTCATTAAGATCCTTAATCTCACTGAGTTCCTCAGAGATTTTTAGAAGATTCTTGAGTAACCTTATAAATGTGGTTTTAAACTGTATATCCAGTAGTTTGCTTTCCTCTATTTCTTTCGTTTGTGACATGTCTCTTTGTCTTCAGATTTTGGCTGCTTCCTTGTGTTGATGGGGTGGTTTTCTGTGGTAGGTGACCTATAGGGCCCAGTGGTTCAGCCTCCCCTATTACCTGAGGTGGACACTCTTGGTGCACCACTTTGTGGGCTGAGTGCAAAGTCTTATAGTTAAGCCTTGATTGCTGTTGGTACACTGGGAGGAACTGACCTCTAGGCCAATTGGCTGTGAGAACCCAAGGTGTCTATAATGGAAGGACTGCTATGCAGGAGACACCCTTATGGGGCAGAACTTGTTTCAGTGGGGCTTTGGTGCTCACTGAGTCTGCCTCTTGAATGTGTCATTTATGGATATAAGGAGTTGAAGTCTGGTGTCATCTCACACTGACCACTAGGTATACTGGCTTTTGGATCTCCAATGGGGTGCAGGTCAGCCTCTGTCTGAGGTCACCTAAGAGTAGCTACAGTGATATTTCTCCTCTTTGTTTTGCATTTGGAGGTTTTGGAACTGTCTGACCAGAGCTGCAGTTTGTTAAGTTAAGCTGCAATAGGGCAGGCCATTTATATGCAAAAGCCACTGTGCAGAGCTCAGGTGGGTTTATAAATTATGTGGGATGGGGTCTCAGGGAATCATTAGGCTAGGGCATGACAAACAGCAATGGCTGCCAGTCAGCCATCTCTGTGTCTCCAAGTTTCTGCATCCCGTGTCCTGCATCCCAGCATAGTAAACAATGATTCTTGCATGCACCTCTGCAAGAAAGCCACCCTCACTTTCCAACTCAATGACAGACAGTCCAGCTTCTCCCAGTAGGAGTCTGGGTCCCCAGAGTCTTGCCAGAAACTGGAGTTCAGAATAATCAGAAGCTTGTGTCTCCCTTCGGGTTTAAAAAAAAGCACACCCAGTCACCAGTGGCCAGCTCGATTCACGTACCTCCGTATCTCAGCTTTTCTGTGCTTGTGCACATCTCAATGCTCTTTTCTCTTTCCTTCTAATTATAGAACTTCTACTCATCCAGCTTTCCCATGGTTCTGGATGATAGACATTTTGTCTTCTAGTTGTAGTTTTGGTGTGGTTGTGAGAGGCAGCATGTACAGGTGTGTATACCTTATGCCGCCATCTTGGTTTTTTCTGCATTACATTTTGTAATTGTTTTTTGTTTCTATTCTGAAAGCTACTGATTTTTAATGTTAACTTTATAACCTATTACATTATTAAAATGTTTATTGTTTGAGGTCATTTTTAATTAATACATTTGAATTTTCCAGATGTAAAATTGTGTCATCTGAAAACAGTTTTAACTCTTCATTTCCAATTGTTATATCCTCCAATTGCTTTCTCCTATCTAATTACAATGATTAACAGGTTCAAAATAATGCTATATAGGAGCAGAAATTGTGTTACTGATTCATGATCCTAACTTACGTAGGAAAGTTTTAGTGTCATCTCATTAAGCAACATGTGAGATTGGGGGCCATTATTCAGCCTACTACACGTCATAAACTGTGTGGGTTCATTTCCTGATTGAGACACATACTTAGATTGGAGATTCAATCCCCAGTCAGGAGGTAACTGATTGATGTTTCTCTCTTTCACATCAATGTTTTTCTCTCTCCCTTTAAAAAAATTTCTTCAGGTGAGAATTAAACAAATTAGTCAATACGAATGAAGTCTATTTAAAAGAAGAAAAACAAATTCAGGCATCACTTTATCCTATAATTTTGGCAGACATTGGAAAGATGGGTCATGCCAAGTGTTGGTAGAGGGGTGGGGATATCTTGCTCTATTGGTGAGCATGTAGACTGATGCACATTCTGTGGCACAGTCTGGTGAATCTTGGTGTCATTTGGTCCAATAGGTGGCACATAGCTAGAGTCCATCCCTGAGTATCTATCACAAAGAGTTTCTCACACATCTATAAGGGGACATACAGATGGGTATTTCCATGTAGTTTATAAAAACAGAATTGGAGACTATCTGGGTGCTCATTATGTGAAACAGGGGAAGAGAAGGTAGATGGATGAAGTATGGTGACTTAGCAGTTAGAAGGCCACAGACCTTTTATATAACAAGTATAATATTAAAAACACACTGGAAAAAAGAAAGATATAGAATGAGGTCCTGAACACAGTATCACTAAAAGTAAATTTTGAATATATGTACTCTCAAAGAACACATACAAATAAAAGAATCTGCATTAAATACATTGGAATAATTCCCTATATGGGAGGAAGAAAGTGGTGGTAAATATGTGAATAAAAATTTTAATAATGAAAAAAAAACTAAATTGAAGAACATCTTTGTATAAACCAATGGTAGTATTATGACATAAACTGAGGAGAGGAATGTGGTTAATTTAAACTTCTGACCCTGAGATCCAACCAAAGATAGATGCTAGATAAATGATAGATAGATAGATAGATAGATAGATAGATAGACAGATAGACAAAAGAAACTATTCTCTTTCCCATTATGAACACTGAAATACCACCACTACCACTACCACCTCAGAGAGTTCCATTATCAACCCATTTGACCTTCATTTTATATGGAACTTTGAAGCTTTTTATACAAAGATTTTTCTTTCAGGAGGTAAATACCATCAGTCCAATCATTCACCCTCATCTTGGTAAGTCCTCTCTCACTTTTCACACCTTGTGCTACTATTTCTGATGGCTACTCTGCTCATTACAACCTAATATAAACTACCCAAATGGGATAATAAGGAAGGGTCTCCTTACATAGGAGGAGAGGGGAGATCACTTATAGAAAGAAATAACAGCATGTGCAAATGTGAGGTGGCAGATAGAACACAGCTGAAGAACTGCATTTAGACCATTTAGAATCCTGGCAAAACCATCATTTAAAATGAGAAATGCGAGATCTCATAGATAATCTGCAGAGATTGACAAGGTTAGACCAAATCACAGATGATTGTAGGTAAGGCCAACGAGTTGAATTTAGACCGAGGCAAACTCAGAGCCACTGAAGAGTGTGAAGTAAGGAAGAGAGTGACTTGATTGGATATGTGTTTAGAAAAATCACTCTAACAGCAATATGGAGAATAAAGGTGACAGGAAGGAGGGTGTCAGATAAAAGGATCTTGCAGTATTCCTGCTATATCTTTCATGAATTTACAAAAGATCACAGTAGCCCGACTCTCTTAGGCATACAACTATAAAATCAGAGGACTAGATAAAATAGTCTCTCCCAGCTCTGTGATTTTTAAAATCCCACTTGTTTCAGACTCATTCAAAGAAGAGAGTGATGAGACATAAGCAGAGAAATTTGCAAATTTTTTATCAATATGCAGAACTCATTCAGGTGACAGGAGACATTAAAGGCTATATGTGATGCTGATTGCCTAGATAATTCTCTGTGATCAAGCACACTTTACAATTAATGACAATTTTTAAAATTTAGGTGAGATCTGCCATTTTAAAAAGGGGCCCAGTGTGTTGCCCTAGCCAGGGCAACGTCGTCCTGTACACCAAAAGGTTGCGGGTTTGAAATTTTATGGGAAATTTGTTGAATTTAATGCTGAGTATTCTAAACAGGGGAAGAAATATTTTAACTTCATTGGAATCACTTCTGCATTGCCAACACTGATAAGATTGAATTTGATAGGAAAATCTAGGGCATTGCCATGACAATTACCAGGCTTCATCTTAGTTCCACTAAGGCTTTATATAACTCCAATCAAACAACAAGCAGAGGGCTGTGAAAGGTGGAGATGAATGCTCACCTCTACCTCTTGTTATCAGAGTGTTCTGTTGAATGGTAATGCCACATGACATTAAGCTACTGGTTCTCAACCTTGGGCACATGTCAAAATCACCTGAGTGTGGCTCAGTGGTTGAGCATTGACCTATGAACCAGGAGGTCACAGTTCAATTCCTGGTCTGGGCACATGTATAGGTTGTGGGCTCGATCTCTAGTAGGGAGTGTGCAAAAGACAGCTAATAGATGATTCTCTCTCATTATTAATGTTTCTCTCTCTCTCTCTCTCTCTCTCTCTCTCTCTCTCTCTCTCTCTCTCCTTCTCCCTTTCTCTCACTGAAGTCAATAAAAACATTTTAAAAAATCATCTGAGGATTTTTTACAAAATACTGGTGCCTAGGCCCTATCCCTAAAGTTTCTGATTTAATGGTCTAGAATGAGAAGACCTCAAAATATTCCCAGGTCATTGTAATGTATAGCCATGGTTAAGAACTACTGCACTAGGTAACTACCAAAGTAATTCTCAAGGATCCACCCAGGCATGGCTACAAATTGGGGATATTCTTCAAGAGACTAGCAGTCTGGACTATTGTGTGTTTGGATTATTTCCTGGTTTGGCAAATAAATAAATAAATAATAGAGTTATCATATTGCAAATAAGTCAGTTCTCTCATCGGTGCATTTAAAGGGCCCCAGTGTGTTGCCCTAGCCAGGGCAACATTGTCCTGTATATTAAAAGGTTGCGGGTTCAATTTGAGGGTTCAATTTTCAGTAGGGATCCTTATCAACTGATTGATGTTTCTCACATTGATGTTTTTCTCCCTTCCTTTCTCTAAAACAATCAAACAAGCAAGCAAAAATCAATAAAAACATATACTTGGGTGAGGATTAAATAATGATTTAAAAAATCACCTGTTTGGTGATTTTATAGAATTTTTCAAAATGGAACAAGAGGAAGTAGAAGAAAAGGGAAAGGGAGGGAGAAATGCAGAGATCCCACCAAGAGGGTTCTCATTTAAGAGTTGAAGAACCTCTGGGTTTAAGAAGCTGGGCCTAAAGCAAGAAAACAGCAGTTGTGAAGAACTCTACCTGCTTCTATCATGTTCTTGGGGTACTTTGGGTTCTATCATAATTATAGTCTTCTACATTTATAACATGGAATTGCCAGCTTTTTTTTTCCTAAGGAGCATGGTTTATAACTGTTATAATATTGCCAAGTGATATCTCTCTCTCTCTATCTCTCTCTCTCTCCCTCTCTCTCTCTCTCACTTTTTTTATTTTGTTTTTTAAGAAGTCCCAAATTAATAGAAGAGAGAGTGGAAGAGAGAGGAAAAGACACAGAGAGAGAAACATCGATGTGAGAGAGATACATCAATTGGCTACCTCCTGCACACACTCAAACCAGGGCCCAGGCTCAAGCCTGCAACCAAGGCGCATGCCCTTGATCAGAATTGAACCTGGGACCCTTCAGTTCGTAGGCTGGTGCTCTATTTACTGAGCCAAACTGACTAGGACTTTGACTGCATCTTTAAAATAATACAAATTGGTCTTAGGAATTATCCACCATCTTGTTTTCCTACTGGACAATTCATAGATCTTATTCATCAGCCATCTGCACTGTTCCTTTTTCAGAGATACACACCAACCAAAGTTTTTCTGACATTCTTGCCTTTTTTTTGTGGGTGAGTCAAAGCAGCTGAATCAAAGTATCTAAATTTGATACAAATTTAATATAATTTTCTTCAAGACTTAACTCATCTTTAAGGTTTTGAATACCAAAATAAGCAACAGCTGTTCTCATTCAAACCCCGCAAATGTATTTTTACCCAAGAAATTATAGTTTTAAATAATAGACCCATTCTAATAATTATGTTATGGGAAGTGAGAATACATAGATTTCACCCATAACAAAAGTCCAGTATCTTGCCTTTGACCATGTTCTATGAATGACTAGAGACAGTCCGAACTGTAGCCATGTCCTTTCTATTTCCCCATTTCTATAGACTGAAGGTTTGCATCTCCCCCAAATAGATTAAAACCTAATCCTCAATATAGGGGTATTTGGAGGTGGGGCCTTTGTGAAATGATTAGGCATGAGGGTGGAACTCTCATAAATGGGAGCTCATTCATGAAAGAGATTCCCTTGCCCTCTGCCATGTGAGGAAACAGCAAGAAGACAGCCATCTATAAATCAGGAAGTGGCTTCTTACCAAACACTGAGTCTGCCAATACCTTGATCTTGGACTTCCTAACTTCCATAACTTTGAAAACTAAATTTCTATTGTTTATAAGCCTCCCAGTGTATGGTATTCTGCTATTGCAGCCTGAACTAAGACACCCGCCATTTGTCAACCCAGAGCCTCTTGTTTTTCTTTCCAAGGAGACTGAGTTCTATATTGAACTCAGGGCACCTCTGGGACCTTTCTCAATAACTGTGAGTCCCTTCAGAGTAAAAGCAACATTTTCCGGAATATCAACAATCTGATTGCTTAGGATAGTCTTCATTCTCACAGTAGGTGTGTCAAAGAGCTTGAGGCTTCTTGATATTGATGTAGGTAGGGGTCTTATTTATAGTATACTTTATTTTATGTCACTGTAAAAAATAGTATATGCAATATAATTATATAAGAATATAATTATGTATTGGTTTCCTAGCACTGCCATAACAACGTACCATAAACTGAGTGACTTAGAACAACAGAAATTGTTTTCTCACAGTTCTCAAGGTCAGAAGTCTGAAATCAAGGTGTCAGGAGGGCCATTGGTTGACATAATCATATAATTTTCAGGCATCAATATATATTTTTAGGGACATAATTCAAACCATAACAATATAGAACTAGAGTATTTAGGGTGTTTTTTAAGGTACAAAATCTCAATTTTTAAAGAAATTGTTTCATTAAGTTCTACATGTCAAGATACCATTTAATGAAGTCATTACATTTCTGGTGCTCTTTACAAAAGGCCTAAAGATAAGGTGAATCTCTGCAATAAAGAGAATTCCTTGACTAAAAGAATATGCCCTTCAGACTATTCCTCTATAATTGATCTTCTTTTTCATTAAAACAAAAGAGAAAATGAAAGGAAACATCTCTCCTTGTTATTTTTTTTACCAAACTTTAGTTGGGAGTTTATCTGAAAACCTTGAGTCATTGGATAGGAGAATGTTTTCAGAGACTATGAAAAGTTCCCATCTTTATTAGTGTAAAAGATCAGATTCTAAAAAAAGGGGGGTGGGGAAGAAGCACTCTCATTTTTGAAAGCTGGCTTTTTTTTTCTGTTTTCAGTACTTATGACAACTTGCAACAGAAAGACTTTGATGATAAAAAGAATGTTATTCCTCAAAGTTTTTATTGGTAAAATGACCCCCATTTTTCTTTGCTATTAAGTGAAATTCTATCCTTCAATCTATTGAACCAAAAAGAATGTCTCTATCCAGGATCTAATGTCATGGAACCAAAGAGAAAAAAGTTTAGTATTTTTTCCTCCTTTAATGTAAACTTACACCAAAATAAAAGATGTAGATATAAAGAGGTAGGTAGGTAGTTAAATATCAAGACTCCAAATATGTTACTTTTCCACTACTTATTAACAGAGTACAACATTACCAAGGCAAGCTGAGAAGACATTGAATATGGAACCTTCATTTCAAAGATCATTAAGGTTTGTCCAGAGAATTGGAATAGAATATCTTCAATCAGATTGTTCGAGCACTGGGTAAGTGTAGTCATGTTCATTCCTTGCAGTGGCAGGTTGTAAGTGACAAGGATCCAACTGAAACCACCATAAGAAAAGGGGGTGAGGAAAGGTTATAACTAAACATGGCAGACAAAGTGGTTCAACAATGTCCCCAGGTTTCAGCTCTCTTACACCTTCTTTCCCCTCTGCTTTCTTCCTTTATTTTTTAAGTATATTTTATTGGTTTTTAGAGAAGAAGGGAGAGGGAAAGAGAGAGAGAGAAACATCAATGATGAGAGAGAATCCTTCATCAGTTGCCTCCTTGTAGGCCCCCCACTGGGGATCAAGCCCACAACCTAATCATGTGCCCTGCCCGAAAATTGAACCATGGCATCCTGCTTCATAGAGGTCAATGCTCACCGCTGAGCCACACCAGTTGGGCTCCCCTCTACTTTTTTTTTTTCCATTAGCTTGCTCTCCACATGGAGACACCTAATAGGCTAATACCTGCCAGCTTTAAGTCCAACAGAAAGAAAACACATTTCTATAGTTCCAAGAGGGAACCAGGCAACAGAAGATGTGTCCATCTTGAGTTGTGCCCAAGGAGATGAAAGAACTCCAGAGTGAAGATGCCTACTCCAGAGTGAAGACGTTGCATTCATATTACCTGAATTCCAAAGACTGAGTCAGGGAGAGACTGTGCCCAACCCCAAATTAGGAGCTGTTCCTAATTTGAATCCTGGCATGGATGAAGTATGGTGACTCAGAGACAAGGCAGACAAAACCAGCCAATGCCATTTCAAAAGAAGATAAAAAATCCTGCAAAGGAAAAGTCTACTTAGGAAATGAACTGGATCTTAAGTCTCTACTTTCCAAAGTTGTGTTAAATGCATATGATTGAATTTTACTTTTCCTGTGGTCCATCAAACATAGTAAACTGCTGATGCATGCTACAACATGGATGAACCTCAAAAATATTATACTAGCCCTAGCTGGTTTGGCTCAGTAGATAGAGGGTCAGCCTGTGGACAGAAGGGTCCCAGGTTTGATTCTGGCCAAAGGTATATGCTGGGTTTTGGGATCTATCCCCAGTAGGGGGTGTACAGGAGGCAGCTGATCAATGATTCTCTCTAATTATTGATGTTTCTATCCCTCTCCCTTCCTCTCTAAAATCAATAAAAATATATTTTTTAAAAAAACACCACTATACTAAACTAAATAAGACAGTCACAAAAGGTCACACAACTGGTTTCATTTATATAATTATCCAGAAAAATGCATATCCATATAGACTGAAAGCAAATTGGTTGTTATCAGGAATTAGGGTTAGAGAGGATTGGGAATTGACCACTTAATGGGCACAAGGTTTTCTTTTGGAGCAATGATGGCAATATTTTGGAACAAGATACAGATAGTGGTTGCACAACATAGTGAATGTACTAAATGCAAGACATACATTGGGTAGAAACCTTGGTTTTTCCTTTCCATCTTTTTTTCTAATCACCTCCTTAAGTGCCAATGCAGTTTCACAGATCTCTACTTCTTTGCTTCCAAAGCATTCCATCTAAACTCTTGGCTTCTCAGCTAAAACCAGTCATCCAGACGCTTCCTGGCCATAAAATTTTAGGTGATTTTATAGGACTCAGAGCCTAATCACTCACTCACTCAACTCACTCACTCACTCACTCACTCACTCCCCACTTGCCTTCCTGTCTCCAGCAAATAGGGAGCTGGGGAGCTTTGCCTAAGGCTAATTCTATTAGCATGGACCTATGAATCAGGAAGTCACAGTTATTCCTCATTTTCTGCCTTTTACGGAGGTGGTTCTGTTTTCAGTAGTAAGAGTTTAGCTTACACTGAATTGATAACTTCCAGTTTCACATTTTCCAAATTCCTGGAGTTTCAACATACACAGGCCCCACAACAACCTACCCAGAAGTGTTTTCAGCAGAGAGTCCAGTCATTTGAAGGATGGCTCTGGCAGGTTTGGTTAAAGGCTTTATTTCTGCCAAGTGTCATGTCAAATTTTTAGACTGAAGTTTCTAAACTTTCCACAGTTACCAGAAAATTAGTTGGAAACCCCAAGGAGTCAAGCAGGTTTAGGAATATTGTGTAAATTTTTATCTGAATCCTGGCCATGAAATGTCAGCAGTTCAAAGAAAAACACTAGTAATTGTTTAAGACATACTTTAAGGAGAAAAATAAACTGTTATAGTGGGAATAAATGTCAGTGAATAAATTCAGGGATGCCAGAAATAAAACTTTATTCTTCTTTAGTAAAATTTAATGTCTATTTAGAAGGTGTGATTGCCCCAGACAGCAGGAAGTCCTCTTGTCAGTTGGAGACCTGACCCTTGCCCTAGGATTGTGTCTAAGTTCAAGGAGGTCAATGTCATACCAAGTTTAGGAAAGGGAAACATCTGGTCTTTGGTTGCAGTCCCTGCAGGAAGTCTGAGACATCCCCTGATCCCACCCACCTGATGCCATCTCCTACTTCCTTGTGACACATGAAGGCACTGCAATCATTATGTGATTCTCTGCTCGAGGTGGGCATGGAAAGCTGCAGGAACCGACAGAGCTATCCATACCCTAAAGGCCTGCACTCTGTGCAGAAATTCACTCTCTGATCTTTCAACCTCCTTAGAACTCTTAGAGTTTC
>PVJN01020693.1:0-35639 GCA_004026805.1 Lasiurus borealis | reverse complement strand
AAGAAGAAGAAGAAGAAGAAGAAGAAGAAGAAAGAAAGAAAGAAAGAAAGAAAGAAAGAAAGAAAGAAAGAAAGAAAGAAAGAAAGAAAGAAAGAAAGAAATGAGTCTTACAAGGATCTGCCATGACACAGGCCAAGTGCATTAGTGCCAATGGGATATTTTTACAGCGAATCCGGGAGCCCTCTCCCGGGAGTCACACCTGAACTCGTCCAAGCTGAACCCAAACCCAGTTGTGTGCCCAGGAGTGGAGCGTGCCGGATGTGAAGGCGTCCCCCTAATAACTCCCCTCTCCCCAGGCCCGGTGTTCGCCAAGCTTTGATACGAGGATGCTGGAGCCAGGCTTTGAACTCCTCCGAACCAATTACTGTACAGCCAGCCACCGGGAGGGGCCGCGGGGCGCTGATGGCAGCAGAGCGCTCTCTGAACTGGCGCACGGCGAGTACTTGACTGCGGTGGCTCTGGCAGCCGGTGCAGACGGGGCCTGTGTCGCCCCTGGCACCGCTGTCTGCCAGCCTGAAAGGAGGACTGAGAACATAAAAGGGGCATCCCATTAGCTCACCAAACAGGGAGGGAGCAAAGCGCAGGGGCAGCTGGTGGCAGCTTCTGCTCTTTGATTTGCATGAGACGGGGCCTGGCGCCAGCCCCTGTTCCTGGCATGGAGGGGTGAGGGGGGGTGCGTGTGTTGAAGGCCATCCCCTCCCCAAAGCGTTCCCCAGCTCTGCAGTCACAATGGCAGGCGGTTCTGCAGGTGAGAATCCCAGCCTCTCTCTCTCTCCAGATCAGCTGGGGACCAATTAAGGCGGCCTGGGGAGAGAAAGGGGAGCCAGCTGGGGGGATTGGGGAGGGTGACTGCTCCCCGCCTGCAGGACAGGAGGCTGACACGTTGTCCTCTCAGACAGAGGCCATGGCCCCCAAAGGAAAGCACCCCGAACTGAAAAAGGAGACAGAGAATTCCGCTGGGGCCACGCTCAGAGAAAGGAGCCGTGCTTTATTTAGAGCATAAATCTGTTTTGTTTTATGACCCGACCATAAAGCCTTAAAATGACATTTTAAATCTGGGCTCCCTAGCACAATGTCTGGCCGTGCTGATGGGAAGGGACCTGACCTGCCAGCCCCTGAGTGGCGCGGCCATTCACATTGTCCTCTTTAAAGTTTGGAGGGGTCACAGGGTGAGGGGCTAGAGTGGTTCATTTCTCCATGCCGCTGCAGGGAGGAAATCACCGCATCTTAGACTCTGAGGCCCCTCAGACAGCGGGGAGAAGGCCAGATGGCTGGTCCCAATCCCCCAAAATGCCTCGTGGAGGGTGGTCTGCCCGCCTTCAGACGGAGCGAGGTGGCCAGGCGTGTGTTTCAGTGAAGTGACTCTTCTGTGTCTGGCTGGGCGGACGCCATGGTATCCAGGACATGCAGCTGCCAGGAGGGGTGGGACCTGTCTCCGATGCCCATCCTCGGGCCTCTGCCATCTGGGTCCCTCTGCCCCGGGGCTCCTCAGCACTCCCCCTGTCTGCCCACTGCCTCACCTCTGCATGCTCCATGTCTCACCTATTAGTTTGGGCAATGCCTGTCCCCTCAATTTTGTGTCAACCCCCAAAGGAAACCCTTAAGCTTTGGAGCACTAGAGGACACAGGTGCCATCTCTCTTTGAATTTCCAGCACCAGCTCACTCGCACCTTGTGATATATATTGGCTTTTTAATCCCTTCCACTCCAGCCCAATCTGTCCGTGTAGAGCTAAAGTCCCCAGATTATAGCCTGAGGGAGATTTTTCCATGTTAACTACCTCCTTCGTTCAGAAAGCCCTGGCTCAGAACAGGAAGAATTCTTGATATGGGAGTGAAGAAAATACCTCTCACTTGTTTCTGCACAAGTTAATCTCTATATATAAAAGGCTAATAGGCTACCTGGTCGCTATGACACACACTGACCACCAGGGGGCAGACACTCTACTCAGGAGCTGCTGAGCTGCAGTGACTCGGCCACTGAGGTTCTCAAGTGACAGGCTGGAAAACGAGAGAGGAGGGGACCCTGATTCCTCGTGGTGCCATGCAATTCCACTTTAGGCTGTTGTACAGGGTTATGTTGATGCTGATTGGGCACTGTGGGTCGAATCTGGTTTACTGCACATTTGTGTTTGCATTCCACACCCTATACAACAGCAACTTTGCAGAGTGCCCTCTCATACTCCGGGACCCCTCCAGGGATGTTGGAGAGCTGGTTTCAGCCCAATCCCTGCAGGCCAGGCTGAGGGACCCCACCTGCTGGAGGGACTCTGCTCCCTCTGCAGATGCTCTTTGAGCCACAGTGGCACCCGAGATGCAGCCAGCGGGGAGGGACCATGGGAGGTTGACTCCAGGGTGTGTCTGGCCTGTCTTTCTAAGTCCTGCCCTGGTGGCCACCTTCTAATGAATTTCCTTTCAATGCTTCCCTGATGTAATAGGCAATGCTTCCTTCTCCTGGTTGTTCCTTTGTGTCTCCCTGGAATGTGGCTGCTGTGCCTGGAGGGAAAGCTGCCACTTTGCCACCAGGAGGATAAGAGGCATATATTAAGGATAGTGAAGTGGGGATCGTGATAGAGCCTGTGGCTTGTTACGTCCTTGAGCAGCTGCATTTGTACTAGACTGCGTATCTGCAGCTTTTTTATGTCACAGAAAAATAATTGAATTACCTATGTGCTTAAGGCATTATAAAAGGATTTCTACATTTAGATGAGTATAATCCTGACACACCATTCTTCGAGGCTGAATTCAAATGCTACATAATTTATGAGGGCAATCACCCTAGTCTAAATCATGATCATCTCTAACATGGAATCAAGAAGTAACTTCTTAATTTCTCCCTCTTCAACTCTTCTCCCCAAGATTTCTACTCTATGTTATCTATTCTGCAGCTGGAGTGATACTTAAAAAAATATGTACAAGATCTTGATATTCTCCAGGCAGCAATCTAGTCCCTTCATAACCCCATAATCACGCTAAAAGTGAAAACCACATCTTTTCCTGGTATGACAATGTCTTCTATATGCATCCCCCACCCCTTTGCCCACTCCCATTTCCTTCAGCATTCCTGTAGTTCCTGAATAACCCAAGTGCATTATATTACAGCTTCCTTGCACATGCTCCCTCTTTCCAAATATTAGAGTCTTCACTCCCTCAGTTCCTTCAGCTCTCTACTTAAATATCAGTACTTAGATAGACTTCCTTGATTATGTCTTCTAAAATACCACACTAACCTATACCATCTCTGCTTTATACAATATTATTTTTGTAGCACTTATTGCTATTTCTATTATATTTTTATTCACTTGTATTTATTACCCATATTCCTTATTAGAGTGCAAGCTTCATGACTCAGAGATTTTGTCACTTTAAAAAATTATTATTTTATTTGGGGGGTTTTCATTTCATTTTATTTTTTTTCCATCGCCATTGATCTCCTCCTCCACCTCCACCCACACCCTCACTGTGGTCCACACTGTTGTCCACACTGTTGCAATCATCACACTGTTGTACATTATCTTTTATTCTTTTTGGCTCAATCCCTCCAACCTCCCCTCCCCTCAAAAGAACTGTCTGCCTGCTCTCTATCTATGAGCGTACCTCTATTTTGCTTAGTCGTTCAGTTTGATCATTAAATTCCACATATCAGTGAAATCATATGGTATCTGTCTTTCTCAAACTGGCTTATTTCACTTAGCACAATGTTCTCCAAGTTCATCCATGTTGCCGCAAAACCCTGCATGTGCACCTTCTCATCTGATCTCAGAAGTCAAGCCTGGTTAGTAGTTGGATGGAATTTTTGTCTTGTTTATCCAGCACAATATCTCCATCATTGTAGAACAGTGTCCAACACATAGTAGGTGGTCAAGAAATAATTATGCAGTGGATACCAGTTTGGCTCAGTGGATAGAGCGTCAGCCTGCAGACTGAAAGGTCCCAGGTTCGATTCTGGTCAAGGGCATGTACCTTGGTTGTGGGCACATCCCCTGTAGGGGGCGTGTAGGAGACAGCTGATCGATGTCTTTCTCTCATCAATGTTTCTAACTATCCTTCTGTAAAATCAATAAAATCTATTTTTTAAAAGAAATAATTATGCAATAAGCAATTACTAGGAGAGAGGAAGAAGTCAAGGAAGGAGGCGAACAAAGAAGAAAGGAAGGAAGGTCACAGATCTTGGGTAGAGACTTGAAATAGTCATGGTGCTTCTTAAGGAAGAGAAAATGAAGGGCTGATTTAGGCGCTACAATCCCTCTGAGGATGTTTGCCAAGAATAAGTGACCATCCCTTGACATAACATCTGCCTGGATTCCACCTTCCATCAGAAGATGGTGAAATCACTAGAGCATACTATGTCCACACTTTGCTCTTGCAGTTGCTAGAGGGAACGGTGTAAGTGTTGCCACAGCAACAGTACATCTTATGTCAAATCTCCAACTTGCTACAGATGTGGTAGCCGATCGAAAGTTTTCTGGGGGATTCAAAAATTAATGCTACCTTCTAATTTTTCCTAATGGCTTAAGGTTAATAGCAAACTTTATAGATGGCGGTGAAACTGCTTTTAAACTCTGTCCTCTTGGGGGAAGAACAAAGAACACTTGGGCACTGACATAGAACAGTGATAAAAATGGTAATGGCTGGAGTAAGTTCCAGTGCCCTTGATCTGAGGTTGGAAAGACAAGATTTTTAGCACACTAACTAAAAAAAAGACTTTGTGTCTACTGATGTAGTATCTTGCACTCACTTCCTATGGTTCCCATACAACGGGCGTCTTTCTATTCTCCTAGCATGTCATTTTGCTTCCTTCTCTGGGGTCTTTCAACTTTCTCTTTCCTCCATTCACATACACCCCTATGTTTTCACAGCTTATTCCATCTCTTCCTTCACATATTTGCTCTAATAGCAGTTATTCAGGATAGTGATAGTCTTCCCTGATCTTCCAGCCTAAAATGCTCAAAAATAGCAACTCTTTAATGACTATCTCTGATCATCTTCATTTTCTTATAATACTATTTACTACTTGTGGCTCTTCATGTTTATTTATTTGATGACTTGTCTTCCCAATGAGAATGTAAACTCCAACATAATGGAGACACTTTTTTGTTGACTGTTTGTGAGTAAATAGTCCATTTATATTTTTATTTATTTCTGAGAGGAAAGGAGAGAGAGAGAGAGAGAAAAACATCAGTGATGAGAGAGAATCATCAATCAGTTGCCTCCTACATGCCCCCCACTGTGGATCGAGCCTGTAACCAGGGCATGTGCCCTTACTGGGAATTGAACTGTGACCTTGTTCATCGGTCAATACTCAATAACTGAGCAACACGGGCTGGGATAGATTTATCCACTCAACAATTGCCAGACATTTAGGTTTCTCAATTTTGGGATTCTATTACAACACTGCTAAGAAGTCTTTGTGTAGAAACATGTTTTAATCTCTCTTGGGTAAATACACAAGAATGGAATTGATCTGTCCTATAGTAAGAGTATTTGAACTTGTAAGAAACAGTAAAACTGTTTTTGCAACATTTTTCTACCATTTTGATTTCCACCAGCAGTGTTTAAGAGGTTAAGCTCCTCTACGTTCTTGCCAGCCTTCCGAATTTCCGTATTCTTGATTTTAACTCTTCTAATAGGTGTGTATCAGTATTCCAGTGTGGTTTTTATTAGCATTTCCTTGATGACTAATGATGTTTAACATCTTTTCATGTACCTATCGACTATATGTATGTATGTATCTTCGATGAACTGTTTGCTCATAGGTTTTGCCTATTTTTATTGAGTTGTTTGCCTTCTTATTTTCAATGTTTATTAAGACACAATGTAAAAACAATTACATGAAAGACATTCCTGCACATTTCATGAAATTGTTGTTGAAATTACATTCCTTACATTCTTCAAACATAGTTTCTTATGTAGAGAAAATACACCTCTTCTGTATAACTAGAATGAGCTTTTCATCATGAAATGAGAATTGTATTTCCATAATGTTTCCAATTTTGCTTCGGACAGAAGAATTTCATTGCTGAACTTAATGTGTAATCATAAAAATTATGTTATCCCAAGTTTTCGATATATGTGTTCATTCTCTCCTACATGTTTTATTCTTTTTCTATTAAACGTTTATGATTTCATTGTGTTCCAGCTTTTAATTTAGCAGCTTCAAATTTCTTTTGAGGGCTGAAGGCACTTATCTCAGTTTCTTCATGTTTGAATATAAATTATGTTACTGACCCAACACAAGAGAATGCTAAAAATTTCATTAAGGTCATGACATGGTTTTTGGTCTTCTTAGATTGATATAGTCCAAAATGGCCTTTCTATAAAACACTAGAGGCCCAGTGCACAAAATTCGTGCATCGGGGAGGGGTGTCCTTCAGCCCAGCCTGCTCCCTTTCCGATCAGGGACTCGGGCCTAAACGAGCAGTTGGACCTCCCTCACAATACAGGACTGCTGGCTCCCAACTGCTCACCTGCCTGCCTTCCTGATTGCCCCTAACCGCTTCTGCCTGCCAGCCTGATCTCACCCTAACCACTCCCCTGCCAGCCTGATTGATGCCTAACTGCTCCCCTGCCATCCTGTTTGCTCCTAACTACCCTCCCCTGTGGACTTGGTCATCCCCAACTGCCCTCCCTTCCTTGCAGGCCTGGTCCCTGCCAACTGCTCCCCTGCTGGACATCTTGCGGTGACCATCTGTGTCCACATGGGGGCAGGATCTTTTGACCACATGAGGGCAGTTATCTTGTGTGTTGGAGTGATGGTAAATTTGCATATTACTCTTTTATTAGATAGGATAGAGGCCTGCTACACAGGTGGGGCCAGCTGGTTTGCCCTGAAGGGTGTCCTGGATCAGAGTGGCTGTTCCCTTGGGGTATGGGGTGGCCTGGGCAAGGGGCTTGTGGTGGTTTGCAGGCTGGCCACACCCCCAGCAACCCAAGCAGAGGCCCTGGTATCTGGGATTTATTTATCTTCTACAACTGAAACTTTGTAGCCTGGAGTGAGGCCAAGCCTTCTGCTGGCACAGCCATCAAAACTTTGTTGCCTTAAGCAGAGGCCTGGGCTGGCCAGAGTTTGTGGAAAACTTGGCTTCCTCCATCGCCAGGGTCAACCCAGACCTCTCTCCTGCGCTCTCTGTGGCCATAGCCATCTTGGTTGGGTTAATTTCCATACTCGCTCTGATTAGCTTTGTGGGCGTGGCTGGTGGGCGTGGCTTGTGAGTGTAGCGGAAGTAAGGTCAATTTGCACATTACTCTTTTGTTAGATAGGATGGGCATTAATTCTACATTTCTCTAAGTGGGGAACCTCTTTTCTGCCAAGGTCCCGTTTGGATATTTACACATCATGAACGGGCCATTCAAAATTATCAACTTAAACATGAGCCTGCTATGTTTGATCAACCATTTAATTAACTCACCCCTAATGCCTGGGCAGGGCCAGACCCAATGATTTCACGGGCCGGGTAAGGCCTGCTGGCTGTCTATTCTCCACCCATGCTCTGAATAATGACTTTTTTACCTTAAAATATATGTAATTACTTATACTTAGAAGAGCATTTCTCAATATGACATATAGTCTTATGCTAACTTGTGAAAACAGGGCATTATTTCTTAAAACAGAGTACAGAAACTTGTTCTCTTTGTATTCATACCCTTCTTTCCAGATAAGGTTTTGATGTCGGGAGCCATGTGTTAAACATGTTTATGTTTCTCATCGCCCTAAAAGAAGGAAGGGATTGAATAAGCGTTTGTTACATAAATGTCAGATCAAGGAGCAGCGGCATCCCTCACCTGGGGACCCCAGTCGTTCATTGCTCGGACCCTCACCCCTCAATGCTAGGGGAGGCACACGTGACCTGCTTTCCGGGGGGCTGAAGAGAGAGAGAGCAATAGCTGGGAGGTACCACCGCAATGTGCTCCAAACGCAGCTTTACTTCTGGAAATACCACGTCTGATTTCTAAAATACCACGTTCGCTGAGTGATCAAACAAACGAAATGAATAAGAGAAGGGGAATAATGAGAAGCCGCAGCCGCTCGGTGGGGAGCCAGGGCTGGAGCGGGGAGAGAGAGGCCCGGTGAGAGCAGCAGAGGGGCCTGGAGCGGGCGGCTGGATGGAGCTCTCCCACGCTGCCCGGCAAGGGTTAATCTGCCATAATAAAACCAGCAGGCACCCCGCCAGAGAGGCCCGACCAGACCCTCCAGTAAGTAATTAATTCTGGCTGCTTTCCGCTCGCTAGCTTTCATCATCCTTAATGTTATCTAATTGTGAAATTATTCTTCAAACCCTCCTGGTCGAAAGGAAGAAAATGCCCAGATCTCGCCCGCTTTTCTGGAGGGCATGGGTGCCTCCTGCATCCTGGTGGAAGGAGCCGAGAAGCTGCTGCTAATTAAGGCTGTGGGAACCCTCGAGCACGTCTGATGAACTGGCAGGAAGCGGCCTACAGCAGAGAGTTCCAGAATGGCTCTGTTTCTCTGAGCATGGACCCTCCCAGCAATCTTGGCGGACCATCCATCAGGGGTGCACGGAAAAGACATGTATGTAAGGAGGAGACAGAAGTTTCTGGCTTGACCTGTAGTGACCGCTGCTCTTGGGGATGCTGAGGAAGATCTCGGGGTCTCTTCCACTTCACAGTGTTCCAGGATGCCAGGGCCAAGGTGTTGGAGTTTACCAGATGACTCAAGTCTGCACCTGGAGAGGACTCCTTTCATTCTTCCTTCACCCATGAAGGCTGTCTTCCAGAAAGAGCCCTGGCTCCATCCTGCCCACGCCAGAGAGACCAAGCTTGTCTTGAAGAGTTAAACATTCTCAAAGTTAAGAATAGAGCGGAAATTTCCAGAGTGCTGTAACCTAGGTGCAGGTTGTTAGTGTAACCCAGGTGCAGGTTGTTAGTGTGTGTGGTAAAGACAGCCTGTAGCCAAATTGCGGAAGGAGACAAGGCCCAGATGTATCAAGAGATTAACCCAGAGATAACCAATAACCGCCAGCCGCATCCTGTTATCGTAATACGATAAAAATACCCTGTACCTTGGTTCGGGGCTCTCAGACTCTGCTCTGCTTTCAGAGTATGTTGTGAGCCCCAGCATGCTGGTGAATAAACCCTTTGCTGTTTGCATGAGAACGTCTCTTGGAGCCTTCCTTTGAGCAGCGAGCGTTTCGACCCTAACAGTCTCTTCCACTGTCATGACCTGCCCGCTGGTAGCCTTGGCAACGCGAACGCAATGTACCATTAAAATAACAGTAGTGTTTTCTTCAGTCCCAGTTAAAAATATAGAGGGACTGCCTTGGAGGGCATCCTGGTCAGGAGGGGGCATATCTCACGGGTCTCCAGGGTGAGATAGAAAACCGAGGGTGTGACCTCTTGGGCCATTAAAGACCTCAGGGTCCTCTCCCGTCTCTTTGTTTCCTGCAAGAGTGGTGGTGGCATTCATCCCGTGGCTGGCTAAACCCTGACTGGGGTGATTATGCTGCCACCCTATGTTCCCCTGGAGATCCCGGGAGGAGCGTGCCTCTTTGATCACGCTCTTAAATCCCACGGCGCCGGGCTTTGCAACGTGGCAGGTGAAGGATGGCTATGGATCCAGCAGGCCTCTCTCCGCCGCGTGAGTGATGCTAATTCTATGGATGTATTCTGCCGCGTGCTTGCAGATCCCTGCAGGGGAGGCGGCCGCAGCAACCAGGAGCCATTACTGGCATTTGCTGAGTCTCAAAGAAAAAGAAGAGAAAAGAAAAGAAATTGTTGGGCCCGGCTATATTTCTTGGATGCATTTTAGTTAACGCTCTCAACAAACCATCATCAAAAGAATGGGGAAGATGGCTAGAAGGTTAGGATTTCATGATCCATTAACGGAGCGGGAAGAGAGTAGGGTTACATTTGTTCATATGGAAAATAATACAATAATAAGTAATAATACTAAACGAAATTATGCTTCCTGTAGTCACAACTGTAAGCCTACTTTTGCCCCACCTTGTATGTGTGTATATATATATATACACACACACACACACACACACACACACACACACATAGACTATATACATATAATATATTATACTATATATAATATAGTGTGTGTGTGTGTGTGTGTGTGTGTGTGTGTGTGTTTGGAAGAGCTAAAACTAAGTTTTTTACACACGCAACACTTTTTATCATAAAAGATGCAGAGGGCCTACACAGTTGTTGGTTATTCTTTAATGGTTATTTTTTTACAGAGAGGAAGGAAGAGAGAGGGATAGTTAGAAACACTGATGAGGGAGAAACATTGATCAGCCGCCTCCTGCATGCCCCCTACTGAGCATATGCCTGTAGCAACCAAGGTACATGCCCTTGAGCAGAATCGAATCTGGGACCTTTCAGTCTGCAGGCCGACGCTCTAACCACTGAGCCAAACCGGTTTTGGCTGGTTATTGTCTAACAGACAGACATGATGGCATGGCCAGGGAAATGTGGATATCGGGGGTGGTACCGGAGCCAGGCACCTTTCAGTAGTTTTGATTTAGAGCTAAAAATTAGGCTTTTAGAGTTTTGGTGAGGGAGCCATAAAGACAGTAATTATGCACGTCAGTGAAACTTCTCAAATGCTAAAGTTTGAGCTCATAAAAGGAATAACTAGCTACAAAGAGTTTATGGAATGTAAGCGCTTGGGGAGCACTGAAGGCTTAAATAAAAGGTATGGAGCCCACTTTTTAGAAAGAATTTTATTAGTTTTTTAAGAAAGAGGAAAAGAGAGAGGGAGAGAGAGAGGGAGGGAACCATCGATGTGTGAGACATTGATCCTACATGAGATCGAGCCCACAACCGGGGCATGTGCCCTGACTGGGAATGGAACCATGGTCTATGGGATGATGCCCTAACAACTGAGGCACATGGTCCAGGGCTAGAGCCCACTGTTAACCCTCGTGTAGCTTTCCACGTACGGCATTAAGTACATACAGAATTTTAGGGGCAAACCTAGACATGAATGCTTATGTTTTTTCGTTATCTTTCTTTGTGTCCCATTTTCTTCTCTTATATATTTTTGGGAACTCAATTTACAAAAGCAATTTAGCAGTCTTTGTAATCTCATCTAATCCTATGTAATGGAGAACAGCTAAATGTGTATCATCAATAAGGGATTTGTTTTATAAATCAGAATAGATGACAAAAAATGATAAGGTAGAGCCCCGTTTGCGATCCTGGGAAGATGGTGAGAAATCCAGTTACAAAATTATATTTTATGTAATTATATGCGTGTGAAAATATAGATTCCAACTGTGTTGAATGCGAGAAATAAGTCTGGACATCCACACCAACCTTCCACTGTGATTATCTCCCGGTGGCTTGGTCCTTTTATTTTTCTTAGTTTTGCTGAACTTATGATGAATATTAAGTTCTGTGTAGAATGAATTTTAAAAAAAGATGACAGAGAAACTATGAGCCCGGCCATATGGTATGCTAGTAAAAGAGCTTAGGGAAGAAGAATTGATTTTATTGCACTGTATCAATGCTTTGTTATAAAAGTCCATCGAGGATCGGTTCATTCTGAAGATGGTGTTTTGCTCTGGGATGATGCTTGACCAACGAATTTGAATTCTGAGGTTCCAATCAGAGATTTCAGCAGACCCCTACCACCTGACTGATCCTCTGATGGTCATGTGACAAGAGATCCTTTCTAGGAGATCTGGCTTGTGCTGTTGCTGCAGGGATCTGTCCTCCCTGGGGTTAGGGACCCTGAGAAGGGACTGGGAGGGTCAGAGCAGAGACCCCAAGTGGCCACAGGGAGCTTTTAGGGGACCCCGCACCTCCTTATTCTGTTGGAAGTACATGACAAAGGAAATAACAAAATTTAACTAAGTAGGTTAATACATGGAATCTTATTTAAAATTCTGCTATGAAATAAAATATTTCAGACTGATTCCTACAACTCTCTATAAGATGTCTCCAACCAAAATATGTATTCACAATAGCTCTCTTCCCTTCCTAATCCCTTACACAATTGTATCACCTGCTTTGATGTACTCTTTTTTAAGTTATGGTTCCTGTCCTGATTTCCTTAATTTTGCTTTATTATAGTTTCTGTCTACTTTTAGCTTGGACTATCATGATAGCTTTTACATTATGTTCCTTTAAAAAAAAAAAACATATTTTGTTGATTTTTTACAGAAAGCAAGGGAGAGGGATAGAGAATTAGAAACATAGATGAGAGAGAGACATTGATCAGCTGCCTCTTGCATGCTCCCTCCTAGGGATGTGCCCGCAATCAAGGTACATGCCCTTGACTGGAATCAAACCCGGAACCCTTCAGTTTGTAGGGCCTCACTCTATCCACTGAGCCAAACTGGTTTCGGCTAAATTATGTTCCTTTCCACCCTCTCCTTCCATCCTCCATTCTGTGGGAAGGCCTCCTCCTCACATTGGTGGCTTCCCATAAGCAAGTCTCCCAGTGCTCATGGTCTTAGATAGTCATGACCGGCCTTGACTCGGGTTGGTCACGTGACTTGCTTTGACCAATCATATGTCAGCACACAGGAAGCCATGGCAGAGTGGATGAATGCTGATGCATCAGGGCTTGTCCTCTAGAAATCATCCTTCTTGGACTCCAGCCACCACCACGCATTCAAGAGGACGGACCAGAATGGACTGTTGGAGGATGAGGGCCATGTTGTGGGGACTGAGGTGCTGCGGACCACAGGGAGCACCAGGATCCCAGACAGACCTGAGTGTGGCACCTTAGTTTCCAGCCCCAGCGGAGGGCCCAGCCGAATGCACGGGAGACGCTGGCTGAAACCACGGGGATAACTTCCCCACCGGCCCGTGGAATCATTGCGGATTATAAATTGCTGTTATTTTTAGCCACGACATTTCGAAGTGCTTTGTTATGAAGTAATAGAAAACTGAAACATCATGTGGAAGATTGAATTCCTTTTTTTGGCTGCTAATTTCCTCTGGGTGAAGTGAAGACTCTTTTTAATATCTTGTGAAGCTTGCAAATCAGGACACAACCTGACTTGGCAGCCTCGTTCCCCGGCATTCTCTGTGCCTGTGGTGTCAGCGATGACACCCAGGGCTCACGGTGGCAGTGCGTGAGGCGGCGGACACTTGTTTCTCCTGCAGTCAGCTCCTCCCACTCCAAAACTCGATACCCTGTTTCCCCGAAAATCAGACAGTGTCTTATGTAAATATTTGCTCCCAAAGAGGCGCTAGGTCTTATTTTCAGGGGATGTCTTATTTTTCCATAAAGAAGACAGCACACATTTATTGTTGAATAAAAAAAGGAAATGTATGACCTGTCTACGGTGCGATAGTCGTTGTCATCACAGACCAGCTCACTGATGGGCTGCAGCGCAGCCGGAGCTGTTCAGGCAGTGCGAGGTGTCTTTACATCAGGAGTCAGACGCCTGAGGGTAGCTTCAGGGGCCTTCTATTCCCAGGAGGCATTATGTTCGAGGGAGGCCTTATGTTCGGGGGAGGTCTTATTTTCGGAGGGATTTTCCTTATATGACAGGGAGAGGCGAAACTGGAAGTAGGTCTTATTTTCGGGGGATGTCTTATTTTGGGGGAAGCAGGGTAGCATATTCCCATCTTTGTGACCTTTCCACGCAGTCAGCCACCGAGTCTGTGTATCTCCTTTATTGTGCTCGAATTGTTTACATTCGCTTTTGTCGCATATTTGTCTGTGGATGTGTTTCTCCGGTTGAGCATAGAGGTTAAGTGACCCGGTCTCCATTTCTCTCTCTGGCCTTAGTTTGGCCTCAGACGTTGGGTGCTGTAGCCCCATGGGGCCTGTTCTCTCCGCTTGGGTCACTCACCCATCCTCAACCTTCCACCACCCCTGGTCGGCTCCTCCGTTTCCCTCCCCCTACTCAATTGTTAGCACCCCCTTAGAGCAGCCTTCTCTATCCCTGCAAGCTGAGGTAGCTGCTCCTTTTATAGACTTCATTTCTAGCAACTCTACCTACTCCCCAAACCAGCCCTTCCCTTGCACACTTTTTTTTTTAAAAGGTATATTTTATTGTTTTTTCACAGAAAGGAAGGGAAAGGGACAGAAAGCCAGAAACATCGATGAGAGAGAGACATCGATCAGCCGCCTCCTGCACGCCCCCTACTGGGGATATGCCCATAACCAATGTACATGCCCTTGACCGGAATCAAACCTGGGACCCTTCAGTCCGCAGGCCGACGCTCTATCACTGAGCCAAACCGGCCTTGGCGCCTCACACACTTTTAAGCGCCTCTTTGTATCTCACAGGCGAACAAAAACTCTCACGCTCAGAGAGTGACTCTGTTACCCTTGTGTCTAGACCAGTGGTTCTCAACCTTCCTAAGGCTGCGACCCTTGCACACAGTTCCTCATGTGGTGGTGACCCCCAACCATGACATTTTGCTACTGTGATGCATCGTGATGTAAATATCTGCATTTCCCGATGGTCTTAGGCGACCCCTGTGAAAGGGTCATTTGACCCCCCAAAGGGGTCGCGACCCACAGGTTGAGAAGCACTGGTCTAGACCCAAGCCTAGCACCGTGTGTGTGTCCAGGAGATACTGGCCTAAACACAGAAAAACATGAACAATTGAATGGATAAGCGACTGTTCTTTGTATAGATCAGGTCCCCATCCTGGATGTTGCAGGACCGTTATGTTTTCGAGTGTTCTGTGCCAGAGTTTCTACGTGCTCAAGCGTACTTGTCAAATTTCGGTTTGGAAAAAGAAGATTTGGGCCCCTATAAGACGAAAGTACGGTGGGGACGTGGCTTTTCTTTAGTTGAACTCCTCACTTCCTGCAGCCGAAACTTGCGTGAACTTTTAGCAGCAGCCATCTCACACCGTTAGCTTCCAGGGAAATGGTGGTCGCATAGAATCCCCGGGCCTCTTCCACAGGAACGATTGTCAGAATGCATAAACACACCGGCTGAATGGATAGCCGGGAAACCGCTAATGGGGAAACCCTGGTGCTTAAAATGGAATTCTTCCCAGGCCCGTGTTTGCCCAGCGGAACGGTAATTGCGCCCTGCATTTGCAGCCAAGGTCTCATTAAAGCTTCATGCTCACCTGTGCTCAGGCCGCTCTGAGGCCGCGGCTGGGGTGAGGGCACCAGCCAGGGAATTGCCCCCTGGGCTCACCCAGTTGTGGGTTTCAGTGCCTCTGTGCCAGAATTTATTACAGGGAGCCGCGTCCCGGGGGAGTTTTAGCCATTCCACCGCAGCGGGGAGAGACAGGGAGGCAGGTGAGCAAAGAATTGAGCGACTGTTAGAGGCCTTCTGATACCTGGTTCATTATTAACTCTGGCAGCGGGCTGTCAGGTGAACCGGAAGGGGCGGGGGGAACTAATTAAGGAGCCCCACAGCATTTCCGAGGAGCAGGTATGTCCAGAAACGGGCAGTTTCCGTGGGCTTGGGCACAGAAATGATGCACCTCTTCTCTTAAGGATGCTGGATGCCTTCGAAGCCCTCGCCTTCTGAGTCTTCTGTCCCTGCACTGGCTGCTGGTTACACGTGTGGCCTATGCATGGAGCTGCTTCTGTTAGAAGAGACACTGTAGGTTCACACGGTAGGTTTGCTGGCCCATTTTTAAAGCAAGGTGACATGAGTCATACATGGAAGAGAAGACAGAAATATTCAGGCTGCATGAAGGCGGTTGTAAAATGACCGTTGTGCTCACTGTGAAGTCACGCAGAGAAAACTTTAGGATATGACTGATTTTACAATGGCAGATATAAAAGGACTCTCTTCTGCAGAATAATCTTGGGTAAATTATACATATAAGATAGAGCAGTGGTTCTCAACCTGTGGGTCACGACCCCTTTGGGCAGTCGAACAACACTTTCACAGGGGTCGCCTAAGACCATCGGAAAACACAGGTATTTACATTATAATTCATAACAATAGCAAAATTACAGTTATGAAGTATGGTTGGGGGTCACCGCAACATGAGGAACTGTATTAAAGGGTCGCGGCATTAGAAAGGTTGAGAACCACTGAGATAGAGGGACTGAAGGGACCGAGGGGTTGGGGGTGGGGGAATCTAGAGATTGGGCAAATAGAGGAAGGCAATTCCTTGAAGAAGGTGGAGAAGAAAGGGTCCTGGGAGGAGGAGGAAGGCCTGGCCGTGCCCTGTCAGGAGCCAGGCTTCTCTGTCCCTCTTCCTTAGGCTGGTCACCTCCCTGCTTCGCCTCAGACCCACACGTGTAAGAGAGAGAGACTGTCTCTGTCACAGGGTTGTCATGGCAATAGAGTGGAATAGCATCACCTCATTTTCCGGGACAGCCCTTCCCTCCCTGGCAGGAGCTTGAGAGATTGCAGGCAACCTTGCCCTTCAGTAAGCCAGGGAGGAGCCCATAGGGAGATGTTTTTGAGGACCAGCGGCATCAGATATCCAGAGACCACTTCCTGAAGGGATAGGAGAGTCTTACATTTCCTAACATGCTGGCCCCTGCCCTGGGCCACCTTCCCACACTGCCCCCAAGATGTGTTTTTGTTTTGTTTTGTTTTAATATATTTTATTGATTTTTTACAGAGAGGAAGGGAGAGGGATAGAGAGTTAGAAACATCGATGAGAGAGAGACATCGATCAGCTGACTCCTGCACGCCCCCTACTGGGGATGTGCCCACAACCATGATACATGCCCTTGACCAGAATCGAACCTGGGACCTTTCAGTCCGCAGGCCGACGCTCTCTCCACTGAGCCACACCGGTTTCGGCCCAAGGTGTGTTCTTGACCACCAGCATGGGCTCCTCCTGTGGACTCTGATGTGCAGGGCGCCTCCTGGTGCTGGGTGCTGTGCCCTATGCAGTCCACAGAACAGACTAGCCTTGGCTGCCCTCATGCATTACTTTCAGTGTTTGTGGATTTGGGTTTCCTTCCTGCGGAAGTGAAAGGTGCCCGTTACAGGAAACCCCAAAAGTACTGAAAGCCAAATGTCCATACAATGCAACGGCTCAGACAATCCCTCTTACAGCTTTCCCACATGGCAACAATTCCCTCTGGATATTTTTCTTAGCATATTTATCTCTAGCTGCTGATGAGTTATAGATTTTGCCCTCTCTCTCTCTCTCTCTCTCTCTCTCTCTCTCTCTCTCTCTCTCTCTCTCTTCTTAAGTTTAACAAAGATGGAGCTGACTCTTTGGTCATCCATGTGAAGAATGAAAGAGTCTTGTGTAGGATAATGAATTCAGGAACCTCCTCCTGTTTCTCGCTTTCCCTCATCTTTCTGACATAAACTGCATTGTCCGAGTTCATCATTGGTAGGTGTTCACATTCTATATCTTTTAAAAATACTTATCATTTTAATGTCTAAGGTCACAAGAGGAAATTAAATTCTAAGACAAGAAAGCAGAAACAAAAGAACCATCCACCTCAGTGATAGGTTAGGACCCTCATGAGAGTGGAATCCATGAACCCACACAATACCAAGAGGGTTTGATGGTAAAGGGAGGGTGACTGAGAAAGGTCAAGGCCAGGGTGTGTCTGTTAGATGCAGGTATCCAAAGCTATGCAATTGGAGATAAAACTTGAGACTTATATTTGCAACAAAATCATTCCTTCTCTTTCAGCGTCACCAATATCACTGATTAGATGTTGGCTTGTGGGGTTCAGCTGTAAATATCCTCAAATAAATTGTGAGAGGGCTTTGCAGTTTGCGTGTATGTTTACTTAGTGTGTCCCATTGAATCTCCATGGTAACCTTTAAAAGTTAGGAACCATTGTGTTCATTTTCTTTCTTTTTTTAAAAATATATTTTATTGATTTTTTTTTCCAGGAAGGAAGAGAGAGGGATAGAGACTTAGAAACATTGATGAGAGAGAACTATCAATCAGCTGCCTCCTGCACTTCTCCTACTGGGGATGTGCCTGCAACCAAGGTACATGCCCTTGACCGGAACCGAACCTGGGACCTTTCAGTCTGCAGGCCGACGCTCTTTCCACTGAGCCAAACCGGTTAGGGCAATTGTGTTCATTTTCACACATGAGGGCACAGAGACCCAGAATGGCTGAGTTACATTCCTAGGGACACCTGATGTCACGTCTGAGCATTCTCCAACCCTGATGCTCCCTGGGGCAAGCACCAGCCTTGTCTGAAACCGGGATGCCCGGGCTCCAGTGTGAGTCCAGGTCCTGAGAGTTTTCTGCATGTTGGAGGGGTCATGCTCTCTAATGGAGTGGATCACACTGGCCTTACCTTATTCTTCCTCTTCAGGACAGTTTACATAATGGTTGTCCACAGAGCAAGTTTATATTTTCTCACCAATATCACTTTTGAACTCCATCAAACACATCTGCCATGTAAGTTCACTCTTCTTGCAGAAAACAGCACATTTGTACAGAGATTTAATTTGTTCCTATTTGAATTGTTAGACCAGAAAAGTAAGATGAATCACTTCCTAATTTACAGAGTTTGACCCTAACAAGAGTGCATTTACCTCAATGTTTGGTGTGATGCCAAAGGCTTTAAAAAACAATTTAAAAAGTATCTAGCTCTGTCACCACAATTTTCTCTCTTTTACTCTGTATATAGACTATACACATAGTATATACATATGTGTGTGTGTGTATATATATGTGTGTGTATATATATATATGGTGTGTATATAATATATATATATACGGTGGGATAAAAATAGGTTTACAGAGTTTATTCTTTATTATTACTTATTAATAATTATATGATTCTCCCAAGGAACAACTCTAAACCCATTTTTGCCCTACCCTGCATGTATGGTACATGTATGTGTATGTAAATGTACTATGCATCTACACTGAGTGGCCAGATTATTATGATCTCTGAATGCATAATAATCTGGCCACTCAGTGTATATCCTATATAATAAAAGGCTAATATGCAAATTGTCTCCTCGACTAGGAGTTCGACCAGTGGGTAGGCTTGCCAAAGGCCCATGTCCCCACCCCCGGCCAGGCTGGCAGGACTCGACCTATGCACGAATTCATGTAGCAGGCCTCTAATATATATACTGAGGGGCCAGATTATTATGCATTCAGAGATCATACTAATTTGGCCACTCAGTGTATACTATATGTTTGCTGTCACTAAAGTGGGTTGAATTACCCAAATTACCCCTGAGGTGATTTATCAAGGTCTTTAGAGCTCTCTGATCATACAGTGGTGACATTGTTAGTCTCTTCCTTCTAAGAGCTTAAGAATCTTGATCTGTTTCTCCTAAAATATAAGGAATAAAAACGTCAGAAATGTGTATTTCCTTAAGTATCCTTTTCCTAAACAATTAGAATAAAAAGAAAACAGTAATTTCTCGGTGGAAATGATACAGGTAATGATATTCCGATTGAAAGCAAGGACTTTAACAATTGGACAGAGGTAAATTGGAGAAATCTGCTATCAGCTTCTCTGTTTTATAATAGGAATCTACCTTCACTAGGGTTATAGCTTTATCTTCCTTTTTTTCCTGTTCTATTGACTGATTTCCAGATGTTTCTCATTGATCCTGCCATTGTGCTCTCACCTGGGCTACAGAAGTGGAAATGTGGTCTCCGTGCCTTTCCAGAATGCTCTTTGATCTTCTGATATAAAAGCCACCTAGAGTCGTCGCTCTTTCAGTAGGAGGTAAAATTCAACGTAAAATGGGAAGTGTTTACAGAAACTGAAGGAATTGTTAGGTTAGGAAACATTTGCTGCTTAGAATAGTCACATTGTAAAGGAATCGAACCCTTATCAAATAATGTACAAATCAATTTGGAATATAAAATGGTAAGCTTCCCAAGCAGTGTACATGTTTTACCATTACCTACATAAAGTATCACTGGGACTTGACAATAAAAATACGTATATATTTCCTTCATATTATTTGCTATTAAGCATGAGTTATGTGAGCCAGTAACTACCTTATATTCCTCCCCTCTTCCCTCCCTATCAGTAGGAGAGATAGGAATATTTTCAGAGATACTGTTAAATCTGCTACATTCCTCTATCTTTCCTTAGACATTACAGAATTCCCACCTTTATTATGCCTTGACTACATGTCAGGCAAAGCACTAATGTTTTTATTTTTTTATTTTTGTAAGTTACTCCATATAAATTCCACCGCTTCTCTGGAAAGCAAACACTATACTTTCCATTTTGCAGATGAAATGACTGAGCCTCAGACCAACCTACTAATGGACTTCAGGTCATGCAACTCCCAAATGCCAGAGCTGGGATTTGAACCCAGGTTGGGTCAACTCCAAAATTAGCCTTTACAGTGGTACCTCGAGATACGAGTTTAATTCGTTCCGTAACCTTGAGGCGTGGGAAACTATGAGACGCTCGAGTTGGGGTAAACTGGTGGGTCGTGTGCAGCCGGCCGATCTTCGCGATGACTCCTATCTCAAATGTTGCTCGTATTTCAAAGCAAAAATCGCTCGCTCCTATGTTAGGGCACTCGTATCTCGAGGTACCACTCTACTAGCATTCTAAGAGTACCCAATAACATGAACCAGTGTGCCATGCCCCACTAAACGGAAGCCTTTTCCCTTTTTTAAGGGGCTGGGAGGGGTACTCAGACGGAATGAATGTGCCCATCCCGTTGTCACAGGTCTGGGCTAGTACCACGGCCTGGCCTGTTCGGGACCGTTCTGGATGCTGGCAGTCTCAGCTTGCTGTCTGTCCCGGCCCAGTCACCATCCTCTGCAGAGTGGGAACAGACTGAGAGTGAAATGGGCCCAGCACAGAGCTCGTGGCTGAAAAGATGCCAGTTGCCCTGCGATCAGAGGCCTCGCCCGTCCAGGTGGGCAGCGGCAGTGGCTGGCTCCGATGTCCTTGATCTCAGGGTGCCCTCATTTCCCGATGATTGGGATCAGGCTCCTCAGTATTTGTCTCCTCGTTAATTGAATGACTAGTTCTGGATAATGGATAATTCTCCATCTTCTATTTTTAGAAAGTGTATAAATATCTAAATTAGATTTCGGCAGAGCGCGCTGCCGTGTTTGATATGCCGGGGACGTAATTAGGCTGCTCCGTTTACCTGCACGATGGCGTGCGAACTTGAACTCATTAGTCTGTGAAGGACTTTGATGAACCTTTGAACTAGATACGGAGGTGCCAGTCACGGCGACCTTGCGCTCCCTTCTCTGGGAGCTTTCAAAGGACTGAAAAGTGACTAATGTATTTGTTTTATAATTTCATCGGCCGCCTCTGATCCTGCCACTCGGAAACCTGCAGAGGATTCTAACTGCCTCGGAGTCAAATAAAAGACATTAGGGCGAGCTCAGAAAAAAATACCACAAAAAAGCCAGCCTGCCAGGAACCAGAAGACCCACACTCTGCTTCTGGCACTTCCCTTCACCTCACTGATCTTGGGCAAGATGGGGAGCCTTCTGTGCCTCAGTTTCCTCATCTGTGAAGTCAGGGGAACCATCATCATGTCTGAGAATCCCCTTGTGTCTATGGAAGTGCAACTGAGAATTCTAATTGGACCATGGCTGCCGAGCATGCCCTGACATGCTTTTCCCATGTTCGCTCCCTCTTTCCCTCATGCTAAACTCTACCCTCAGAGCCCCAATTTTTTTCTTTCTGCAGATCCTCTCTGCTTTTCCTCTCTCAGGTCCTTTAGGAACTTCCTTTTTTAAAAGACTTTTTAAAATGATGTATAGAAGGTGGAAGAGAGACGGGGAGAGAGGGAGAAACGCCAGTGTGATGGGGAAACATGGATCAGCGGCTGCCTCCTGCACACACCCACCCCCCTCCCGATTGAGAATTGAACCTGCAACCCTTCAGCATGGGCTGGTGCCCAAGCAATGGAGCCACCCCAGCCAGGGCTCGACCTTCTGCCCAGGACAACCATGCCCCCTCCCCTGCAGGAATTCCCCCTCAAGACCTGGATGCCATGATGTGACTTCCATAACTCCATCACCCACATCCCCTGCCAGTAGGACCCTCTGCCTGGTCTGGCTCCCATAGCACTGGTCCTTCTGTTTAGTGGATTTACCACAGGCTGCTTGTTTGCTATTATCACAGGTAACACGAATCTGCTAGCTGAAGCATTAGGACCATTCTCTTGATTTTCACCTTTTGTCTCTTCTTTTTTAAAAAATATATTTTATTGATTTTTTTTTTTTTTGCAGAGAGAAAGGGAGAGAGATAGTTAGAAACATCGATGAGAGAGAGACATCATTCAGCTGCCTCTTGCATGTCTCCTACTGGGGATGTGCCCGCAACCAAGGTTCATGCCCTTGACCGAATCGAACCTGGGATCTTTCAGTCCACACACAGGCGGACGTTCTTTCCACTGAGCCACACCGGTTTCAGCCTTTTGTCTCTTCTTACTGGTCCAGAGAACTGCACCCTCCGTGGTGCCACCAGCACTGTGCTTTCTCACCTCTGAGCTCTCGCTCCGCATACAGGCTCCTTGCATCCAACCAACTTCAGAGAGAAAATATTTTTTGAAAATATCGTGTTGTTGCTGATGTGTGGTTAGACTGTCAATGGTTGAGTCTGCACCGAACACACACAGACTTTCTTTTCCTGTCATTATTCCCTAAACAATGTAGTACAGTGGTACCTTGAGATACGAATGCCCTAACATACGAGATTTTTGAGATACAAGCCGTTGGGGAAGCGAGCGATTTTTGCTTTGAAATAGGAGCAACATTTGAGATAGGAGTCATCGCACGGATCGGCCAGCTGCACACGACCCACCAGTTTACTGTGACTCGAGCGTCTCATAATTTCCCACACCTCAAGGTTACGGAACGAATTAAACTCGTATCTCCAGGTACCACTGTATAACAATTATTTACCTTGTAGTAGGTATTCTAAGCAATCTAGAGATGATTTAATGTATCCAGAAGGACATGTGTAGGTTCTATGCAAATAGTACACCATCTTACCTAATAACAGACAAACATGTAAATTGACTGTACCTCCGCTACACCACCAGCCAATCAGGAGAGATATGCAAATTAACCTAACAAAGATGGCAGTTAATCTGCCCCAATCCCAGTCTCTCAGGGCCTCTGTCAGCGTGGGAAGGAGGGGCTGGAGCGAAAAGAGGTGACTCCAGGGCGTGAACAGAAAGGGGCGGGGCCAGGGGAAGGAAACCCCATTCTAGCACCAATCTTCCTGCATCGGGCTTTTAAGTTTTATATAAGGGAGTTGAGCAGATTATGGTATCCATGGGGGCCCCAGAACCAATACCCAAAAGCCATCATCTCTAGGAGCTCCCTGCCTAAAACCACGCCCTCCCCACCACTATACTGTATGTAGTATCTGCCACTAGTAATTATGTTGGGACAAGGATCTTCCCCTAGGACTGTCCCAGGCAAAGGGGCATTTATTGGTTCATACTATTAAGAGCACATATCCCTAGCTGACTTTGACTTTCATATAAGATCCTTGAAGACAAGGGCTTTACTTTGCTCACCTACAGCAGTGCCAGGCACATGGTGAGATATTAATAAATATCGTTGAATAATCACAACATTAGCATTATATACTGAGAATTCTTCCACGTCATTATTCTTTGACAATATAAATTCTAAAGATGTTTAATACATATTGCCAAATTGCTTCCCAGAAAGATTTTTATCATTTAGCAATTGTCTATAACTCTTTGTATATAAGATGGATCAAATATGAAATGATATTAATATTGTTACTAATTTGATAGTTCTGATGTGCATTTCTATAATTAATGGGAAGGTTATTTTTAAAAAAAATAATTCTTTATTGTTGAAAGTCCTCATTTGCTCCCATTGAAGAAGGTTATTATTATTTCTTTACATTCATTGGCTACTTGTCTTTCTTCTATGATTATCTTTTTGTGATTTTTACTAATTTTTCTTCTCATTATTTATTGCACACCTATTGTATGTTTTGCAAAATAGGAGTTAAGACAATAATTACAGGCTATGGTTTCTACATCCAGATTTTTATTGAGGCAATGTAAGGAGTATATTATTGATAGAATAATCAGTGTGAGATAAATTTAGAAAATTATTTTATTGGGTCATAGTTCAGAAAAAATATTCAAAAGTTTTAAAAAGAATAAGGTTGGAAAATGTATGCAATAAGTCCTAAACTAACAAGGTTTGGTTATTGCTTTGAAAAATACACCCATCGTTTCTTAACTGATTCTGCTACATCTGCCTAGAGGATGGGGAAGAGGGAGAGATTTTAGAAGAGGACTTTCCACTCCACCTGACTATAGACAGGGAATAACATAGGAAGGAGCCAGCAGCAACTTGGCTAATGCACACTGACAATAATGGAGTAAGTTAATATCAACTATCCTAAGTGGTCGCTATGTTAATTGAATTACAATGAAAGTGATGTCATGTGGTATTATTTGGCAAAGTAACTCACCAATAGCTGAGTCCTGCCCTGCCCATAGGTCCCTCCTGGTTGAGCGCCCAAGGGAAATGTCGTCACAGGAGAAAGACTCAGACTAACAAAGCTGCCCATCCTTTTTATTTTTTACTTCTTTTAATATATTTTATTGATTTTTCACAGAGAGGAAGGGAAAGGGATAGAAAGCCAGAAACATCGATGAGAGAGAGACATCAATCAGCTGCCTCCAGCATGCCCCCTACTGGGGATGTGCCCAAAACAAATGTACATGCCCTTGACCAGAATCGAACCTGGAACCTTTCAGTCCCCAGGCCGATGCTCTATCCACTGAGCCAAACAGGTTTCGGCTGCCCATCCTTTTTACTCGATCTGTCCTCCATCCCTAACACAGACTTCCAGCAAGTCAGCTGTTTTGGACACATTCTTGCTCCCTGACTTCATGGCTAGTCCCTAAATGCAATCCGGGGTCTCTAATGTTACCAATCAGGTTGATGGAATAAAGTAGACTTCCAAGATGGAAGGGAAGATGTGTGAAGAGAGGTAGAGAGCAAGAGAGGAAAGAAGGCCGTCATCTGCTCCAATGCCAAGTCTCCTCCTTCTTTAATCTTTGATCAAAGCTGGGTTCTTGCGCCCCTGATTTAGGTCTTCCCCTTAAGGCAGCGTTCTCAACCTGTGGGTCGGACCCCTTTGGGGGTCAAACGACCCTTTCACAGGGTCACCCAAGACCATCGGAAAATGCAGATATTGACATCACGATGCATCACAGTAGCAACATTTCATGGCTGGGGGTCACCACCCCATGAGGAACTGTATGCAAGGGTCGTGGCCTTAGGAAGGTTGAGAACCACTGCCTTAAGGCAAAGGAGGGCTCAAAGTGGGATACAGAGAGAGCTAAGGACAGAGAGGCGGTTGGGATTTCTCAAGGGGAAAAGGCTCTGGTTCTCATTACCATTGTATTTTCCGTTGAAGAAATAGACCGGAAAGGGAGATCCACACTGAGGAGGCACCACCTTTATCTCTTTGAAAGTTGGGCCAATACAGAGTCCTAGGGTTTGAACCATTCAGATCACCGCTCTTTCTCCTTGTAAGTCGAGTGTCTTGACCGGACTCATCCTTGAGGAGGAGTGAGTAGGGATGCGGAGAAAGGAGCGGAGAGACTCAATGAGATTCCTTTGAAAGTCAACGCTCACCATTTTGATGAGAGGGGCAGATGATACGGACCAGCGAATAGGAAAATGTGCTCTCCCGCTAAATGAAGTGAGAACACTTACAGGAAAATTTGGTCTGAAGTTCAGAGAGATGCTCCCTGCTGCACAAGGGTAGTGCTTGAAGCAGGGCCATCTGGGGATTGATTAGCTTGAAGTTTTTAGAAACATCAAAGGAACCTCAGAGTGAACTGGGGAAGCCTTAACTCTCCTTAGAGTTAAGGAATTTAGTGAAATGAGAACTATACCTCGGAGAGAAGTAGTATTTTACATACACGTTTTTATCCATTTGTTTTTCTTGATCCGGAAGGATATTTAACCTCAACCTAATTTGGAATTGTTAGAATCAGAAACTAGAAACTAGAATGGACATTTGATATACAGTGGTACCTCGAGATACGAGTGCCCTAACATTGAGATACTCGCCATCGAGCAAGTGATTTTTGCTTTGAAATACGAGCAACATTTGAGATAGGAATAATCACTCAGATTGGCCGGCTACACACGACCCACCAGTTTATCGAGACTCGAGCGTCTCATAGTTTCCCAGGCCTCAAGGTTACGGAACGAATTAAACTCATATCTTGAGGTACCACTGTATATTCTAATGCTCTTATATCACAACCTCAGAACCAGATATTCAAAAACTAATTGGACTTCTCTATTGGGTTATCTAACAGCATCTTATAAATACTTTCAATAAGGGACTCACCACCTTCCTTAAAAATTCATTTTTTATTTTTTTTACGAGGAGGTTGGAACAGGACTCTCACGAAGCTAGACTAAGCCAAGTTCCGGGGTTCATAGACAGTCTTTATCGCTGTTCCAGTGGGAGAGCAAGAGAGCAAGTTTGTTCAAAAGTGATAAAGATGGATCCAGAATAAAACGAGGTGCCTACAAGTTTTAAGAGCAGGCCCTCTATCTCTAAATAAATGAAAAATTGCATCACCAAAGTAGCCAAGATCACAAGTTTGTAATAGCTGGAAAGAATCTGCCAATATGTGATCTATATTGTTCGGAGAAAAAAAGCATTTTTGTGCTGCTACTAATCAATAAAGCACATATAACAAATATACAAGGCGATATAACAATGCTTTCTATTTGCTGAGCCCTTTAGAAGCATCTTAAGTTTCCTTACAATTTATCATCTGAAGAAGTCAATGAACTACGTGTTATCATCCCATTTAACAGATGAGGAAACTCAGTGACAGAGGTCAAGTCATTTGTTCAAAGTCAACCAGTTGGTTAACACGGTAGCCAGAATAAGCTAAGTAAATAGTGTTGGCAGAAACAGTAATTAAATCTTAAAGGGGAAGCAACTGCCATTTCCTAGAGTAGAATTTTACTCAAAATTTACCAGTGTGGCCCCGTGAGAAATTGAGCAAGTGTGATGTTTCGGTTGGGTTAGGTAAAGGATGTGTGTGTGTTGCTATTCATTTAGGGATTCTGGGTTTTGGTTTTTGCTTTTCATCAAACTTGGTTAGCGGAAGACTGCACAATTGGACTATATCTTGGCCACTCACGGAATTGTCTAGACAAGAGAGGAGAAATGGCAAAAAAAATAAAATAAAATAATGAATTTTTAAGGAAGGTGGTGAGTCCCTTATTGAAGGTACTTATTTATAAGATGCTATTAGATAATCCAATAGAGAAGTCCAATTAGCTTTTGAATATCTGGTTCTGAGGTTGCGATAGAATAATCTGAGAGGCAAAATAAGAATTGGGGAATTTCTATACAGTGGTACGTCGAGATCTGAGTGCCCTAACATACGATATTTTTGAGATACGAGCCATCGAGCAAGCGATTTTTGCTTTGAAATACGAGCAACATTTGAGATAGGAGTCATCGCGAGGATCGGCCGGCTGCACAGGACCCACCAGTTTACCGAGACTCGAGTGTCTCATAGTTTCCCACGCCTCAAGGTTACGGAACAAATTAAACTCGTATCTCGAGGTACCATTGTATATTTTGTCAACTACTACTAAAATTCAACCAAAGCGAAGTCTTGTAATGCAAAACAAAGGTAAATGACAGACACATAAAAAAACGGAATAAAAACTCTTCAATTTTGTCAAGTGAGAACGTATTGCTAATATTGAGATCAGTTTTACACGAAGTAAAAATGAAATGAGATATACAGTACTCAATAGCTGCTTACTGAATCAATGTGAGGATTCCCGCCACAGACTGGCAAAAAGAAGTTGGGTTCTCTTATATGAATTCTGGGTAGAAAAAGCCATTCCCTCTTATATGATTAGCATATCCCTATGAAGTCAGGATCGCAGCTGAGTGTTTTATATGAAGCAGAATCAATTAAGCCTAAAAGTGGGTTAACTTTCAAAAAGGGTAAAGAAGTTCAGTTTCACGCTTTTCTCAGTTCAGTTGTTTTACACAGATTTAATCCAAGAAATAAAGTTTCAAAGAAGGGAGAAACGCATTCCTTTTTTTGGAGGGTTACATGAGAAATGATGTACAGTGGTACCTCGAGATACGAGTGCCTTAACATACGAGATTTTTGAGATACGAGCCTTCGAACGAGCGATTTTTGCTTTGAAATACGAGCCACAGTTGAGATAGGAGTTATCGCGAGGATCAGCCGGCTGCACACGACCCACCAGTTTACTGAGACTCGAGCGTCTCATAGTTTCCCACGCCTCAAGGTTACGGAACGAATTAAACTCGTATCTCGAGGTACCACTGTATTCCTTACTTCCTGTGATTCCGGGTGTGTAGAAGATGCTCAATAAATGACAGCCACCGGTATCGTGACAACATTCCTGGAATTAATTCATCCTCTATTCAAAGCGATGTCGTAGAACCTCATGGTTTCTGCACGTTGGGCCCAAGTGGAATTATCGGGGCATTAATCTCAAAAAATTAATTTTTTTTTCTGTTGCAAATACGTTCATAAGAATACTGGTGTGGATGGTAATAAAGCTGAATTATCGCCATGACGGTGTCCTGTTTCCCTGATACCCCCTCCTCTTCTGGAGACGTTGTCAAAATTAGCCTCTTAGGCATTGCATCCCATTATCAATATCCCGTTGCCCGCCTCCGCCATACAGACATAACCATTCCTGCAAGGGTGAGGGGCGAGGACCAAGGAGGAGAGGGGGCTGGGAGGCGTTGCCGCTATTCTCACAAGTCAGCAAGCGTCACAGGCCTTCTGAGCAGCCTGTTTCGCTCTAGTGCTTGTTACGGCCCTCGGGAAAAAAAAAGTAATTAGATTCCACAAATAATTGATATAAACATATAAAGGATGCATCACAATCATACCTTGTATTTTTTTTTCTCCTCCTCCCGCCTTTCAAGCCTTTCTCTCTCTCTCTCTTTTTTTCCAGGAGCTGCATGTTGGTTCTAGGCCGAGTGCCAGTTGTATCAATTAAACAGTAACTAATTCAAGTACACTCGCAATCTGTGTTTGAAATGCCAGCCCATACAGTAGTCCCCAATTAAGCAGGCGGCAGATTAATGGATGCGCCGTTCTCCTGCGCTAACTCCACCACAGTGTCATTAAGCAGGGAGCCCGGGCGAACCAGAGACTTCCATTTAAAGGGGAAGCAGGGGAGCAGGCTTGCGGAAAAGAAGTGGGTGTCTTCTCATCAAGCGGAATTATTTAACAGGAAAGGTGGTGGGTAACCTTTTGAAGGGAGAAGGCATTGGCGGTTGGTTAGTGTCTCTCGCAGCGCCTCTGTTTGGCATAGATGCGATCAGTGGAGAGACACAATGGCACAGAAACGGGGAGGACAATGCTATGGGAACATATCAGACAGACACATGGCTCCTGTAAGTTCGGTGTTCTGCAAACAGATGTTCTTTTCATCTGGCTGGAGTGTGTCATTATCTCCGGGAACCCCGAAGAGAGAATACAAAGACTCGCTGGGGAGAGTGGAAAGGCTGTGTGTTAACGGTGCAGAATACTGGGCTCTGGACACCTTCCAACGCTGCCCACGGTGCCCATGGAAGAGGACTGTTATGTAGGGCAGGGATCTGTTCTGCTGGGTACAGACTTGTGATTTTTAGAGCCAAGGAAAACCGTGGCAAAATCACCCTGTGTGGGCATGCAGTGGACCTTTCATGATTGTCGTGGTTTGGATCAGAACAAGTGGGAAGAGGCCGTGAACTTGAAAAGCAGCCCTTCCCTTAGCATAAGTGAGTTCCTGTGGACATTTCTCTTCTTTCCTTGTTTCTTTTTTATTTTTTTTTGGGGGGGGGGCTGTTTTATCTGACTACAAAGAAGTTAAGATCTGAAAATACATTTCGCTTTCTTACGAAAGAACAGAAGCACTTCCTATGTTTTTGTCATGTGCCATTTTCCAGTGGTTTATCATGTTAAATACATGGCTGACCACATCCTTCCTTTAGTCAATTTCCCACAGTTTTCACCATCTTCCATAATCTCCCAGCCAATCATATCACTTTGATATATCATACTAGAGGCCCAGTGCACAAAATTTGTGCACAGGACAGGGGAGTGTCCCTCAGCCTGGCCGGCACCCTCTCCAATTGGGGGATGTCCAACTGCCGGCTTAGGAGCATTAACTCCAGCCATTAGGAAAATCACACGGAATGTCCTTGACCTACAGACAGGGCGGTTTTACGAGTTGTTTTAATAATCATGGCCATTCCTTTAAATGATATCTGCTTACCTATGATATAGCAGGTACCACGTGAATTCAGAATGTTAGTATCACAAAATCACAGAAGGTTGTAGTGGAAATACCTTGAATTGTCTCGTCCCAACTTTTATAAATACTGGAACTCCCTTTTCAAAGATTTTGACTGCTTTTGTCCTAAGAAGCTTAGCCAACTTTTGAGGCAACTCATTTTCTCTGAAAGGACTGGGGGACTCCGTTGGGGTTGAGGGGACTGGGTGCCACCATCTTATGGCTATGGATGCCGCCATCTTTGTGAGGGCATGATGGTTCATTTGCATATCTCCTCTTTACTAGTTAGGCTTGAAAGCTGACCTAAAAAGCACAACTGTTTTTTAAAAGCATCTACTCACCAAATTCTCATTTATTTCAGTTTCCCACTTCCCACTTCCCACTGCTCTCCTGCATCCTGAACCATGGACAACAAGATATCCCCATAAGAGTCTAGCAACAGTTCAAAGACACCCTGTTTGAAAGCCCACTTACCTCCTTCTCCCCCCACCCCCCTTTTGCTGTTTTCCCCTTCTCTTGGCGAATGGGTCTCTGTCTGCTCTCTTTTGGGGACCCAAGGAGATACTGCCCACTATTATGAGTGGACAGGGGATGCATGGAAACAGAACCATCCAGGAAATGTATGATTTGCGTGATGTGTTTTTTTAGAGGAGTGCCATGTCTTTGAGTAGAGAGAACAGCAAGGGGGTTGGGGAAGGAGTGAGAGCGAGTGCCTGGTGTGTCTCTCCGTCTGTCTGTCCCTTTTCGTGTGGAAACCGGAGCCAAGCCCTGCGGCTCTCACTGTCTTTAACTAACTTTAATCATTATCGAGACCTTCCCCATTTGGCTGTCATTTCTGCTTGGAGTGCATTTAAGATGCAGTTAGGCCTTTCAGATAACCGGAGGATGTGGCTTTTCTGCTAATGAAGCTATCGAAGGCCTTTCACTTCCTATTTCTCGCTCGTCCTCCCTCTCCTGGCGGTGGTTCCTCCACCCTCCTCACCCCGTTCCTCCCTTTCCCTCCCCCCGCCGCTCCCCATTATTGGCTCATGGGTAGAGGACCGGCTATGTTAAAATCAATACGAGAATAAATTGCCACCTGGTCTTTATTGTGGAGGCAAGGTTTCTACAGAAAATCCTTGTAATCAGAAAAGAGGGAAGATGAGATTAAACTGATTAAACTGAGAAAGTCAGAAAAGGACAACTTGAAAGATTAGCTCTCCGAGGCCAGGGAGGCGCGGGCCTCCGTGCATGCTAAGCAGAGCTGGCCCCCCGCTATCGGCCCCTTCATCGCTGACCCCGGCTGCCCGGGCGGGGAGCCACTTGATTCAGGGCGAAGCCGGGAAATGGAAGAGCCGGGATGCCAGTGATTACAGCCGGCATCAATATTATTGTAATGATGTTCCGTTATCACGGGGAAACTTAATTACCTAAGGTGAGCGAGCCGGCCGGGGAGTAAAGCATCCAGTCCTGGCTGGAGTCGGCATCTAAATCAGGGCTGAGAGTGAGGAGCTGCCTCGGCTTTACATGTGAAGGAAGCCCGAAGGTGAGAGGAAGGGGACTGCTTTTAAGAAGATGGCCATGCTGAGACCGGTTTGGCTCAGTGGATAGAGCGTCGGCTTGCGGACTGAAAGGTCCCAGGTTCGATTCCGGTCGGGGGCATGTACCTTGCTTGCAGGCACATCTCCAGTGTGGGGCGTGTAGGAGGCAGCTGATCGATGTCTCTCTCTCATTGATGTTTCTGACTTTCTATCTCTCTCCCTTCCTCCCTGTGAAAAATCAATAAAATATATTTAAAAAAAGAAGAAGAAGAAGATGGCCATGGACCAAGACCGGTGTGGCTCAGTGGACAGAGCGTCGGCCTGCGGACTGAAAGGTCCCAGGTTTGATTCCAGTCAAGGGCATATACCCTGGTTGCGGGCACATTCCCAATGGGGGGTGTGCAAGAGGCAGTTGACCAATGTTTTTCTCCCATTGATGTTTCTAGCTCTCTGTCCCTCTCCCTTCCTCTCTGTAAAAAAAATCAATAAAATATATTGAAGAAGAAGAAGAAGGAGAAGGAGAAGGAGAAGGAGAAGGAGAAGGAGAAGGAGAAGGAGAAAGAGAAGGAGAAGAGGGAGAGGGAGAGGGAGAGGGAGAGGGAGAGGGAGAGGGAGAAGGCATCCATGAGCATGGCAGATTCTCCTAGCCAATGGCCAGCCACTAACACACAAGACAGCGTTAGTAGCTTCTGCAATGCCTATTGTAGTAGCTGCTGCATGACACAGAGTGAAAGAATGAAGGAAGAAGCAAAACCAGTGAACCAACTGAAAATGATTAATTGCATTAAAAACCAAGATGCCAAAGTGTCCCAAGTTGAGTATTTAATCTTCACCAACACAACCCCTTTTTAAGGCAAAGCGAATCTTAGAAGCCACCACCTTGGAACTGCTTGCAAAGTCACCTTTCTCTTTCTGCCCCTGCACCTTCTCTTCTTACCTTTCTCTTTCTGCCCCTGCGCCTTCTCTTCTTACCTTCCTCTTTCTGCCCCTGCACCTTCTCTTCTTCCACAGAGACTCACCGCCCTTAGCCTGGCTGCTGTGCCGTGGGAATTCTGACATGCAGAGTTCAAGTGGGGCACATGTTTTCTTTTAACTCTGACCCCAAAATAGAAACTCACAGCGTCTCTAAACACTCCGGGGCTGTGGTGATGCTGAGCCAAGCCAGAATTAGCCCCAGCGACTGACCTACAAATAGACCTGGCCGGACCTGACCCGCGGCCACCGGAGCGCTGCGGAAAATGTGTATTTCCACATTTCTTGGATCTGATTCATTTAGTTTTGAGTGGGCACCGAAGCCAAAGTAAACTTGCAGCTGCATGTGAATGGACTTTTCCATTCATTCAGTCGGACCGTCGGCAAAACTTTTTCCGTTTGGTTTAGCTCATTCAAAGATGAAAAAAAAATCCTTAGAATTCTGAAAAGGGGAAAGGCGGTTGGCGAAGGAAAGGCGGAAAAGTTCAGGTCAGAGAGAAATGTTTGAAGGCTGCAAAGCTTTGCAGGTTAATTTTGAAATGAGCCCCAATTCAGGAACGGGGGATTGCATTCGTTCCTGGGTGACTCTTAGCTGGCGGTAAGGGGACAAGACATGCTGGGACACCCATGATTGTCTTGTAGGGAAAAAGAGGTAAATAGTTCTCATGAAAACCTCCTTCTGTGGGTAAGACTGGGAAATATAGAACACTTTTTGTGCTACTCAGGATGAGAACCCCACAGCCCAGATCTAGAATCGGGGTTCGTTTGGATATTGTTCTGCCAGTTTTCTGTCCCTGGACCTCAAGGAGAAGAGGCAAATCTTTTTATTTTTTTTAAATATATTTTATTGATTTTTTACAGAGAGGAAGGGAGAGGGATAGAAAGTCAGAAACATCGATGAGAGAGACATCGATCAGCCGCCTTCTGCACGTCCCCTACTGGGAATGTGCCCGCAACCAAGTACTGTACATGCCCTTGTCCGGAATCGAACCTGGGACTTTTCAGTCCACAGACCAACGCTCTATCCACTGAGCCAAACTGGTTTCGGCAAGAGGCAAGTCTTGATCTAAGCTGAGGTTTGCCTCCGGAAATCCTCATTTCTTGCCCCAGAATGAAACTATTGCAGTGTGGATTTAATGTAGGTGCATTTCTTTCCTTCAAGAGATCCAGACCCCTTGGCTGAAATACATGTTCAGAATCTCAGGCATCAATACTCCTGGGTTGCCTTTGTTGGATCTGTGCTGCATATTTTTTAAAACTTTCTAAAATATTTTTTATTGATTTTTCACAGAAAGGAAGGGAGAAGGATAGAGAGCTAGAAACACCGATGAGAGCTAGAAACACCATCAGCTGCCTCCTGCATGCCCCCTACTGGGGATGTGCTCCCAACCAAGGTACATGCCCTTGACTGGAATCAAACCTGGGACCTTACAGTCCACAGGCCGAGGCTCTATCCACTGAGCCAAACCAGTCTCGGCTGTGTTGCATATTTTAAAGTCACATGAGGAGATTTGGATAAATACTTCCCGGTCCCTTGATATTTTGATTTGGAGCGAGGCACTAGTTTTCTTTAGCTTGACTGTGATAAATACTAGCCAGGTGTGGTCAATTGGTCGATGCTTCCTGATTCCTTCCCTTTTCTGACCTGCGTTGCTGGTTTCTGCTCTTGATAGCAGAGTAAACAGCCTCCCACTCTCAACCCTGACAGCACGAAATCCTGGTGAGGTTTTGTAAAATCAGTATCTACCTACTTCCTGTGCCATTGCTTTGTCTTCGGTAGTCTACACGTTTACTGGACGGTATGTAGAGATCAATTTCTGTGTCTTTTTCCTGCTTGAAATGTGTCAAGTTTCCTGCAATTAAGGATTTATCTTGAAACAATTCTTTTACAAATTTTTATTGAATTTATGGTCTCTCCCCACACATGCTTTCAAATTTGCTTTTTCTTTGAAATGCCAGTTTAGTGACTGCTGGACATTTCTATCCTCCATATTTCCTAACGTCTTTTCCACACTTTCATCTCTTTGTCTCTCTGATGCATTATGGATAACATCTTCATTCATGTCATTAATTTATTCCTTTTCCAGACATATCAAACCTCTCCTTTGGATTTTTTTTTTAATGTTTGTACATTTTTAAAATTCGAATACAGTGGTACCTCGAGATACGAGTTTAATTCATTCCGTAACCTTAAGGCATGGGAAACTATGAGATGCTCGAGTCGAGGTAAACTGGTAGGTAGTGTGCAGCCAGCCGATCTGAGCGATTACTTGTATCTCAACTGTTGCTCATATTTCAAAGCAAAAATCGCTCGCTCGACCGCTCATATCTCAAAAATCTTATATGTTAGGGCACTCATATCTCGAGGTACCATTGTAGTTTTTTTCTTAATGTACCCATCCGTTTTAGGAGCACCTGTTTATAAGTACTATTGTTATTGCTAATACCCATCCAGGAATTCTCTCCTCGCATCAGCACACGGCCCCGATTCTAAGGAACATGACACCCCATTAGCCAGCCTCTCGGCCTCTTTTGCCTTCATGTGATTCCTAGGTGAGCTGCCGAGAGAAGGCTGTGCCTGGGAATTTCCAGAAATTTCCAGACGTGAACAAAGGAATGCTATAAATAGTCTCCACCAGACGAGGAGAATCTAATTTGGAGACCACGCTGCCGGACCTCCAGAGTCCTCTGGGAAGGTCTCTGAACGTCAGCACGTCCACGAGCAGACACGAGGGCCTGTTCCATTCAGTTTGACCGACAAATGAATCCCACACCCACCTCTTCCCCCTGCGGGAAGCGAGAGAAGTGAACACATAGCAGAGCAGTCTGCTGGGGGCCCTCAAACCAAACCCCCATGTGGCCTGGAATATGGAGGTGCCGAAGAAATGGAGCTCAGAAGGTGCCTCAGACTAACCCATATTTCTATTGGTTTATAGCATACATTCTTCCATAATACAGTGGCACCTCGAGATATGAGTTTAATTCATTCTGAAACCTTGAGGCGTGGGAAACTA